>PNEQ01080553.1:56178-80111 GCA_003012365.1 Medauroidea extradentata
GCAATGCTTTCTCTTCTTTATTTATTGGTAGAGCCCACGATTTTTTGACAAGGGTGTAGTTCGGGGGGGGGGGGGGGATATCGGGATATACCCCCACGCCCCGAAATTCTATGGAAACGTTAAAATTAAAAAGTATGTTTCACGAGCCAACACAATTGCAGACATGCTGAAGCAAAAGCTTAAATTTGTACTTGTTTTTTCATATATCAGCATAGAGGTTTTCACTTTCTTACTATTTATTATCCTTAAAACTAATAAAATTTATTAAAGTGATATTTTAATTTTTTGGTTCGCGAAGTTCTTAAGTAGCACCATTTTGTACCTAAAAAACTAAATTTTCCGGGGGAGGATCCCCCCCCCCCTATATTTGTGTCGTGAATGGGTAATATCCCCCCTGAAAAAAATTGTTTGCTACGCCCCTGCTACAGAATTTCTAGATCAAATTTCCCTGACTTTTCCATGTTTTCCAGACAAAAATTATGAATTTCAAGTTGTTTTGCGGAATTAAAAATCACGATAATTTATCTTAAAATGTTCAAATAAATTAAATTTACTGTTTTTAAAAACGGTTTAATAAATGTACTGACAGTTACTTGTGTTCAACACACTCTTACCACAATCCAGAGAACTATAATACGTTATAATTAATTGGAACTATTTTTAAAATGAATTGCTAACATTTTCGTACAAAGAATGTTTATGACATTGTTCAAAAGACTATCTCTAAGCCTGCACCAATGAAGATGCGACTCCAGCCCAGAAGTCAAGCCAGTGAGCTGTACAATGACCGCAAAAGCCTTTAAACTTCTATTGCTAAGCCTAAAGTTAGTTCTACAATTTGAATTTCCAGTCACCAGAAACAATTTCCCTGACTTTTCCACGTTTTACCTGTTTTCCAGACCTGTATACCAGCCCTGATGAAGCAGAGATTCATATGTGCACGTAAGGCTGTGAAACAAACTGTTTTAGAATTCTTTTCACCATAAATCGTGGGCTCTATTAATTTGGATTTGCGTCTCGCCGGAAGAGATGTCATTCAAAACGGCGAAACAGAACTAAACGTAAGGACTAGGAGAGGAATAGGCCATGGGCCTTGTTGAACCATCCCAACATTCACCTGGAGCGACTTCGAGAAGCCATGGAAAACCGAAATCAGGTCGGCAGGAACCAGGAATCAAACCCTAGTCCAATGTGCTATCGTTGCGGCACCTCGCTAGGTGACCAGCGATGTTGCCTTTCAGTAAGTACAATGTAGAACGCTGATGCACAATGGTTAGAGAGTTCACATTTCGTGTTACTTGGCGGCAAGCTAGAATTCACTGGCCTATCTCACCCTAACACACTCCGCGACGTTATTTGTTCTGGGACTTCATATCTCTGTGCTTGCATTACAGGATAGCGGGAATTTTACAGTTGACATACAGGAGTCTACACAAATTTACATGAAAAATTCCCTGACCAAAATTTAAAATTTTCCTGACCAATTTTTTATAATTAACGAAATTATCGGTAAAAATTTATTCAAGTTAACAAACATTGTGCAGACTTCCACATGATCATAATCATACATAGACATGATGGTATATCACGAAAACTTTTTGTGCCAACATACCGTTGAAAACAATGTAGTTTCTCGCAACTTGTATGATCCGTCAATACACGTGTTGATACTCTGTAGCTGTCTGCAGATCAATAACAGGCATAATAAACAATAGCAGAATTCTTATTGGCTCAGTCAAATAGGGTAACAGCTTCAAGTACAAGGAAACGCCAGTGAGTTTTCGATAAGCTAAACGTACGTTAAAACCCAGCAAACAGTCAAGTAAGTTTCTCCACGATAAACCATCATCTCTAATTGTACATAAGTTAAAACTAGACGTATATCTCAAAAATTAAAATTAAAACAGAGCCTTGAATACATCATTATGTACGTAAGGTAAATGTTTATGACTGTGTTAAGCCACGACCCACAGTCTGGGTGATGGCAGGCTGGAGTATGACAATCCTCCTCAAATTACTATCGCTGGGGAATTTCCATGACTTTCCCAGGATTTTAAGTGAACTCCCTGACTTTCCCTGACCAGTTTCAACTTCCCTGACTTTCCAGAATGTGGACACCCTGTCATATCATTTGCTTAAGTCCTTGAGGCAGGCCACACAAATTGACCACCAACAGCAGAAGTCAGATAAAATCAGTCCACTCAGCTGTCGGACAATAACGCGAAATGTGCTAGTCGCTGCGTCGTGCAGTAGATCACTCGCATAACTCGACACTTTCAGTGGTGACCCAATCATTTTATTGGTGGAAAGTTTTAAGCCAAGTCCATTTCATGTTTCTAGAGAGGCTTTCCAGATATAACAGGATGAAAAAATTTGTTTTGGCCATTTTGAGAGGATACGAAATTTTTGATTGACGTGATTTGATGCTGCACCTCCGTCATCGTTTGAAATTTATTTTCTTTCGTACACTGACATAAGAGACATATGTGGAATTGTTTCATTAAAAAAAAAATTAATTACACACAGAAATGCATTTTTAATGGCATAGTAGGCGGCTCCCGTGAAATTCCGCTTAGTTAACATTTATTTTTATCTAATTAGTCACGTTCCCCGACTTACTGCAGATCGCACAAGTCATTATATAGCTTCTTACACAGCTTAAAAAAACACTGATAGTAAAAATGTAGAGAAGCAGAACATTCCTAAAGCCCTATACACAACTGAAAAATTTAGTATTTTACTTTAACATTTGGCTTTACGATAGCTTTCAATACATGGCTTTTTATGGGGTCGTACACAATGACAACGCAAAACGTAAACTTTACGTTTCCGAAAAACTGAATACCTACAGTCAAAGTCAAGATGGCCGTTGGCAAAGAACAGTTGAATATGTATGTTATGATGAAAATTCTTTATTTGTGAGCTTCGTTTTATTCTCCAGCACTTGGACTTCAAAAAAAATGTAACGCGTATCTCTTAAATCTATTCGGAAAACATTGTAAATAGCTTTTGAGAAGTTGTAAATGAACTGCAAGTTTCATCAATAGATGGCGTTGCTCGTGTTCTGCAAAAATTATCATAAATTGAAAATATTTAAACAATTGGGCTTATTTTTGGAATACCTATGCGATATGCTTTTACGACAAAAATACAATGATTTATAATACAGCCTCTCAAATTGGTTTTTCAACTGTCGTTAATGTACGTTTGTATTATGAATGGGCAAAATACTTAAGTAACGGAAACCTAAAGTCAAATTCTAAAGTCAATTGTGTATAGGTGTTTATGCGGGTGGCTGGTGGATATGCGAGGCCGTGGCGGACAGACCGTTGTAGGACAGACACCGGACGGCAGCTGGCGACGACGTAAGGAGTTGCGGCAACGACAGCAGCCTTGGGCAGCCTGCCTGCGTGTCGGCCGTGTCCGCACCCCCCCCCCTTCTATAATGGTCTCGTACACCACTCCCCCGCACACAAGCAGTCACCCACGCCACTTCTTGCATTTGCTGTTCGACCACGAAGCCCACTAGGCACGCCATCTGCTTGCTCGTTGCTCATTCAAACACATTACAAACCAATACCGGACAGCTTGTGCGATTATGCGAGAACACAGATTGTTACAACCACGAACTTTCCGCGAAAATAATTTTGCCCCCGTTTGTGTCCAGCACCTTTACGTGCATATCTACAGTCCCTTCTTAGCATTCAGAGGTTGGATGTTTTAGCCCCGCCCACAAATCACAAACGTGTGCTCCTGTAGTTGCCTTGTTACGACTGGCGCAGATGAGACGCCATTTCACAAAGTCACGCTGGCAATAACCACGAACAGAACCCACGACCTTCGATGAAAAGAATACTGCAACAATTTGTTCCAATGCCTTATGTGCACATATGCAGCACTGTTTCATGGTCAGTGATTGGCTGTTTTAAGGCCTCGCTCTTTAGTTTAGCAGTGGTTTCGAAAATATTTTCTTTGACGCAAGTTAAATACATCAAAAATTATTCCTGGCAGTTTTAACACTTATATATCACCGATTGTATATGAATTGTTCCGTTGCAATACACGAAACTGATTTTTAGATTTTTGCCCCTGAAATAGCACATATTTTGTTGTCAATATAAGCCAAAACGAAGCAAAATAATTTTTTGCTAGCAAACAGTACATTACTTTAAAAACAACGCTCTGGCAAAACTGTGTATCGTATGATTATACACAGTCTCAAATCTTTTCAAAGCATTGGGTTAAAAAATATTCACGTTATTTGTAGTGTTCGAAATAAATTAATCTAGGGTAACCTTGTTCCTGTTGGCACAGTCAAATGAGCCACGACAGTAATAACTAGAGGTGCGTCAATTTCGTGTATTCATCTGGCAGTAGCCTAGACTTCTCAGTCCTATACACTCACTGGCCACGATCGATTATTCATTGACTTATAACCGTACAAGCGGGCAGCAAGTGATTGCCGTACGAATTATTTCCTTATTTACTACTGGCTTGCAGTGGTCAAATGTGTTTGACAGTCGCTAGCTAATCACAGACGTGATATTGAACTATACAGTATTGGCGTTCAACTTGAGCTGGAATGTATCTGCGTAATTGACGTACCTCCAGTAATAACACACGCTGCCAATAACCATGAAGTACAGCTGCAGATGTGCACGTAAGGCATTGAAACAAACTGTTGCAGAATTCTTTTCACCAAAAACCATGGGCTCTAACCATGAAGCAGAGCTGCCTACATCTGAAACGAATAGAGCAAAATTATTTTCGCTGAAAGCTTGTGGCCATACTGATTGTTATTGTATTTCCACACCAAGCCAACATACAACACTACAATACATTTTATTAATATCGCGCAGAAATATAAGGTGGAGAAAAAATTCGTCGACTAATTAGTTTTCATTGCCACGACCGAAAATAAATGACCAAATTAAAAAAAAACCATAAGTTGATATACATACCAAGCAAATTTATGTTAACGTTAAAATAAGGACATTAATTTATTCAATAGTTCCTCCACACGCCGCTAGGTTGTTTTTCGCACACTTCTATTATTAGCATACAGCTGTCCGGTGATGGTCTTGTTTTTTTGGCTCATTCACCACTCACTCTAGCCGAGAACACACAGGAAACTCGGCTAAATATAACTCACCAGTTTACGCCACGATCGTAGTCGCGTTGTTCAGAAGTCGATATTGTAGTACTTCTTAGGGTTTGCTAGCTAACCCACTAGAGTAGTGTGGACTTATTTAATAACATCCATGGAAGTTTTACGAGCTATATAGTAAACACAGAGGGGCGGAAGTAGCGATTTCGAAGGCTGTGAGGTTAAGTCTGTTCTAAAGTGGCTCGCCATGTCATTTAAGGGGTAGTGTAATCCCTACGACTTTGGATTTATCAGATTCTTTTCGACAACTTCTGCTCCAGTCAATGTATCAACAAAACTTGTCACGACAGGGAAAATATACAAAATTAATCAATTTTCTGATACTTTGTAACCATAATATATTCATTGTTTTGCAATGGGATATAGCTGACAAGGAAAAATTGCTTTATTTACAAAGGTCACAAAAGTAACAAACAATGCCATATGGATATCAAAAAGTGAATGAAACAGTAAGCTATGTCCAGTAAATGCGAAAAAGTAAAACAATCTCTCTATTCCCTGATTTATAAGAAAAGCAGCAAATTCTATCTGAGAGGGATCAATCACCCTTAAAGTCGAAACATTAACAGCTGACACATTTTTTTTTTAAATTTTGTTTTAACAGAGACTAGGGATTGATATTTCGTATATTGATAGTTGTGTTTGTCGAGTTGTCCAGTCCGTCACAACTACGCCTGATCGACGTATTATTTAGAATATTCATGTCCTCGCCTACAAGAAATGTGCAATTAACTGCTTTGCTTCACGTAGTTACAATGCGTTCTGATTGCTCGATGGCTACAGCAATAAAACAAAAGCTTTATTATATTACAAGCTAAGTAGGCCTAGCTAGTGTAGCATAGTCTTGTAACGCCGTTTCTAAAAAAATAAAGAAGAAATGTTTGTTTTATTTAGTATATATCACAACGAGCTATATAGTAGCTCACTGACGTATTTATAATGCAGTTAGTTGGAACATTGTAGTTAATATTACTATAATAGGAACATATAATATTTTTAGATAACTTACGAAACCATAAGTACGATTATTATTTCTTCTAAGTTAATTTGTCTCGACAAGTGTTCGATACTGAATCAACTACGAGATGGGTTAGTGGTACACACAGCTTTTTTTAATATAAAACAGTTTATAATTAATGAAACTCACACAAAATATAGTATCTAAAACAGACATAACATTTAGTAAATTACGTAAATTGTATTAGAAGATAGTGTTTTATGGTTCTCGATGTGTTTTTGTAGCGTGGAAGGAAGGTGTTAGTGATACAGGTAGTTTACAACATCTAACATAGTTGTTCTCGTGCAGAGTTCTTGCAATAAGCGTTTTTTTTTTAATTTGTGTATACAACATGTATATTTATTTCCATATGATTTGACAGTCTTTAAATTTTAAAATTATTAGTTATTCTGGCAATCATAACTTTGCTTTAAAAAGCCGTGTACAGTGCACTGTAAAAAACTTGCTAAACAGTCAGGGAAGTATTTAACCCATACACAATACGGAACACTTGCCGTATTTCATTCAGGTTGCAAACAAAACAATTGTTTAATAGAGATGTTAATATACTAGCTTGGTAAAATATATATACACTTGACTGTTTCTTTAAAATATATACCAGTTATGCATGTGAAACAGTTTTACCGCACGTATTTTATTAACACTCCTATACATGTGTGTTTGAAATTTACAAATAACTTTTTACAGTATACAATAAACTGAGTAAATATAACTACACATGCCTGAAATGTATAAAATGTATATTTACGCTCTCTTAGATCTACGTTCGCTATAATATTCAAACATTATTTTTTGGGGGGCTGTACGCCAGTTATCGAGTCTGATTGGGCTCTTACGTGTCTTCGCTAATTGCTTCACCCTTTACTAACGATTTCATTTCGTTACAAAATAATTAAACAATATATAGAGGTATTTAAATGTTTTACACGCCACATTCTAACACACAACGTGTCTTAATATTTGCGTTTCGATTATTATCGGTACAGTTTCGTACTTATGCCTATCATTCCCACGTTTTGACTTTAAAAAAGATGGCGAACACGAGTTCAATTGGCCATCACTCTGGAAGCTCGTTGCAACTATACGATGATATCCGTATTTTTTGAACAAATATGGCTAACTTATTTAAACAATACCTACCTATTTTCTAACCTTTTCGCCGCAATAAACATTGCGTTTTATTATACCCAAAGAATCAAATATTTTTTCTATAAAAATTAAAGAATTTGTTTGGACAAACTGTGCATTATTCTTTTAAAAAAATGCCTGCAATCATTTGTGGACTGTATGACTACACGCAGTTTCGAAAATTTTCAAACGTTTGTGTTAAAAATCTTAGAACTCTTTGCATCATTCTCCAAACAAAAAAAAAAAGAGCATGACATTAACAGCTCACAAGTGCCATTTCAGCTCGCCTTTCAGGAACTAAATTTATTGCGCTGTATTTATGAAACAATCATGTTGGAAACGTAGCGGACATTGCCTCTGGCCGACAGGTTTTCTCGGAGATCTCCCGTTTCCTCGCCTTTCTCATTTCTTCATTCCTCCAGTGTAGGGCTTCATTTCATGTCATATATCAGGTTATGCAGATGCACTCTAGGTACAATACCCCGCCCACTGGTACATTCCCCATACGCAATTTTTTTATGAAACCATGTTTCAGTAAAGTTCAAATGCGAGTGAGGGATCCCAAAAATACTGGGAAACAGATGGTGAGTCGTAAAGTGTAGTCTATCACTAGAGGTACGTCAATTTCGCTGATTCATCTGGCAGCAGCCTAGACTTGTCAGTCATATACACCCACTGGCCACAATCGATTATCTATTGGCTTATAACCGTACAAGCAGGTAGCAAGCGATAGCACTTCGCATTATTTCCTTATTTACTACTGGCTTGCAGTAGTCAAACGCGTTTCGTGACAGCCGCCAGCAAGTCACAGACATGACAATGACGTATACATAATTGGCGTTCAGCCTGACCTGGAATGTATCTGCGAAATTTACGTACCTCTATCTATCACAAGTTCGTGGAATAAGCTGTAAACATAAACCAGAAAATAAAAGTTAGCGTTATTTCCCGACAGCAGACTAGACTGTTCGCTACTTAGATATCTTCCATTAGAATACAATGTACCTGCTTGAAGCAGGGAAGACTTCACAGATTGTGTGTTCACGTACAGGTCGATAAAGACAAGCCTGTTTCTCAACAACGCGAAGTTTGTAGGTCTCTAGTTATAAGAGCGCACGACAATGCTGTAGCATGTCGCACAAGTTCTGTTTTACGCGAAACTGCTGAACATATTTCCAACGGCATTAACTACTAACACAACAAACACTTCAATTTAAGCGTCAATGTTTTCCAAATACACCACGCCTATTATGTTTTGGTCTCTCGAAATGACTAAAAAACCGCTTTTTAAGGGGGGATGTTAGAAAATTTTACTGTACTTGAAGTTTCTGAGTCATACAATTTATTAAGATATTGTCACAATTTTCTTTTTGACGAAGCATATAGGATAGATTCTTTGTAAACTGCTTGACATGTGTCGTGCAGAATCACTGCAAGAGAATTATAGGCTAAATTTCAAGAATTCTATTGCAATGATTTAACATGGCAAATTAATTAATGATTCCATTATCATTTATGTCCAGCAGTTTACCAAGAATATATCCTACGCTTTGTCGAGGAGAAAATTTTCATAATGCCATTTGAATAAATGCTACAGCTCAAAAACTGAAAACACATTAAATATGTCTTAACACTTTCCCATAAGACTACTATATCTAGCAAGTCATACTCGTATAATACAACATACAATGTTGCGTGATATATATATATATATATATATATATCAGCTACAATGAAAGACATTTGCTGTGCGTCGTGCTCGTTCTGGTCAGCTCACAACTTAAGGCATGACCGCCGGAACATACCCTAGTTGCGAGCTATCGTGCCACATTCTTTCCTGATGGTACACAGATAAGAAGTGTTTAAACTGTGCCCACGCGACCGGCCGTTCCTTGTAGCCAGAAGGCGTGCGCTAGACAGAGGCCGCGTTCCATTTTCTGATGAGATTACTGGCCAGAGAATAGGCTAAACGGAACACCATCATATAGTTCAATGTGAAAAATGTTGAGTGTCTTATAAAAAAAAGAAATGTATAAAAATTCAAGACACTTAGAACTCGCATAGGTCTTCCCCCATTAAATAAAAATAATTAAAAATACAACTTAAAATATGAACCAAAAATTTAACGCGAAAAAGTTATGTAAAATGTGAAATTTTTGAAAAAGAATACGATCAATCATTGTAGTTGAACTCAAATGGAACGCTTAACAGTTAGGAATGCCGGTAGAAATGATGGCGTCTGCATTTAAAACGATTATACTCTTTATTGTATACATACATTTTAGAAAATACGTAAACAAACATTTTTCAACAAATTAATACTTGTCATAAAATAAAATATAAAATGTACAGCAAAATTAATTATATAGGAAAAACAACATATCTAAAACATCTACGGTTGGTTCCCGATGGTAAAACTTACTTCCTATTCGTGCATACACTATCGATATCTTTTCCACATAACAGCCAACATTATAATTTAACGGTTATAATAATCATACATTTTAGGAGGCCGCAGTGGTCGAGAGGTCGTTCCCCGGATTTTCGCACGTTAAAATCGTGCAGGACGATGCCGCTGGTCGGAGGGTTTTCTCGAGGACCTTCCGTTTCCCCCGCTTCATCATTCCGGCGCTGCTTCATACTCATGTCATCCCACAACAGCGCTAAAGACCTCGATGTTGAGCGCTGATCAAATTCTCTTCACTTCATCATACATTTTGCGGCATGGCTTTTACTGAGACTGCCTGAAATCTTGCACGCCAGTCGATTTAGCAGGAAGTGACGCATCGTTTGGCCGCCATTACGGTCACTGTCCTGTAGCAACAGTATCTAAAGGAACACTCGTGTCAGTAAATTCAGCTTCTGTCAGCAGAGAACGGAACCCTGCCAGAGACTTTAGGAAATAGGGGAAGCAGAGTGTATGGGCGTGGCAAAGTTCAAAGGTCTGGTTGTAACACCGCGTGGTAACGCAAGCAGAGTAAATACAAACGGACTCCCTGTGTACTGTACATTCTGAACCACTTACTTTCCGAACTGCCAACCTCAACTACGCAATGTATATAGCACAGCTTCATATTTATGCTGGTTTTTGGGGAAATTATTTTCTAATCATGAATGAAGGCAGGTACCGTTAAACCATCACATACCGTGTTAAAAATTATTCCTGCAATGTATATTATTTTTTCAAAACAAATTACTAAATCATTTTTACTAACTAACGACTTGAAATAATTTCTCAAGTCTAAGGGCTTGGTAGACTTTTCAATTTTTATATTTGCACAAGAATATATATTTTTTTATAAACAAAACTGAGACTAGGTTTTAACTCTTACGAAAAGTTTTTTATCTGCCACAGTTTTAGCATAATGGTTAGTCAAGGTCAAAATTTGCCTAGTACGGTTTTAAGAACAACAAAACCAACTTACTAGACAAACGAAATAATTCACACTGAATATGTTGTATGCTATAAGGTTGAAGTTTTATAAATTTTTATTAAAAATTTAAGAATTTTTTAGTAAGTAGTGTCGTTCGTAAAACCGTGACGTGAAAATTTTGACTTTGATAAACCATTATGCAAAAACTAATATGGATAAAAAAAACACCAAAATTTAGTTGCAATACAAACACACACACAAATATATTATATATACACACACATGAACATTGCTGTCTACTGTGCCCTTGACAGTAAACCCCAAACCCCAACATTGCTCTTGTCATGACTACTGGGTGGACATAAAGACTATACGCGAACTGAGCTTCGAAGCGGTTACGACAGCGAGAGTGCGTGCGAAGGAAGAAAATTAATCGGCAGGTCACGCCGGCCGAGGCGGGGCCCACCGCCTACACGAAACTTGGGAGGTTTGATTTGTTACACGTGACGCGCACAATCAACTGGACGCTGTGGGCAACGCTGACCAGCGTTATCTTACATAACCTCGCCCGACCATATGGCGCGCCGACTTGTGGCTGCGACTTTGAAACTATGGCCCACATCTGCTGCCGGAGAGAGCTAAACATGGCCGTGTTCCTCTGATTGGCACTTGTATTTACTAAACGATTACGTGACCAGATTTAGTAGTAAACTTAACTACGATTTATTTAACAATATAGTATTTAGTTATTAGTATTCAACGAAACTTTCTAAAAACAAAATTCTTGAAAGAGTTCTCATTTAACTATGGTTGGGGACCTCTGATTTTCACGAAAATAATTTTGCCCCTCTTTGTTTCAGTGACTCACGTGCACATCTGCGTTCTACTTCATGATTATTGGCAGCGTGTCTGTGTGAAGTGATGTCTCTCATTTGACTTCGCCAATCACAATAACGCTACTACAACTTCACAAGTCTGGGATTTGACAGTACAACCCCGAGACACGTCAGAGCATATACGTCCACTCACTGGTTATGAAGGAGACGCAGATGTGCACGTAAGTCACGAAAACAAACTGGGGCAAAATTCTTTTCGCGAAAAGTAGGGGTCCCTAACTATGCTCAGTGCTATGCTTCAGGGTTATTGGCACTACGTGACCACTCTCATTTGACTATGCCAATCACAATAAAGGCTACTGCAACACCACACTAAGCATCCAATCACTGACTTTGAAGCAGAACTGCAGATGAGAACGTTAAGGCATTCAAACAAACTGGGTCAAAATTATAACCGCGAAAATTTCGTGGCCATAAGTACAACATATATCTGACGTTCTTCTGTCATTGACGTGCCCTTATGAGCCAATGGTAACTCGAGTATACCGCTACAGAATATTTGCGATACAACTACATTAACAATCCTCCAATCATACAAGCCGCAGACCGCTACAGTGTTTTTTGCACAATACGATGGTACGAAAAATTCTTGCGATTTTCCATTATCTCTAGCCATACTGTATTACTAATTACCAACTGAAGCACGCGACCTGTAATATTCCTTCGCGAACCTGAATACAAGACTTTTCCGAGGTAAACACTCCGGTTTCATAAAAAAAAACCTATTTTCAGTGCACTATGTTAAATTTTTGTACTAGTTTACGAAATAGAAGTGTGAGAAATATCTAAAAATAAATCAATACCTTTAAAAAATTAGGAAAATATGTTGCAATTCGAATTTCTAGATTTTGATGTATAACAATATTTACCTGCATCTTACAACGCATGTTAAGGACACCAGTACAAGATAAAGAAGATTCATGGGAATGCATTAAAAGGTTTCCATGTAGTCTGGGTGTTTTGTTTTGTTAATTTTTACGATAAAATTAAAAGAAAAAAATATCCATACGAACCTTTACTGATGACGAACTAACTGTCCGATTCTGGTGAAATAACTTCATAAAGTTGCTTATGAAATTAAGAAAATTGAGCCTGTTTCGCGTAGCTAAATTTGGACAGTTCTGAAGGACACTTACTTTTTTAGTGAGTGGGTTTTACGTCTCGTCGACAGCGAAGTCATTACAGACGATGACATAGAACTTCGTACAATGGCATGGAAAACAGAAACCAGGATCGAACCCGAGTCCTCCCAAATACGGTCCCAACGTGTTACCGTTGCGCTACCTCGCTCTCTTTAGTTTTTAAGTATTGTATATATTAAGATACACTGTCAGTCTGCGTTCTTTGTTTTAAAATAACCATGAGGTGTTCATTCGACCGAAGCTGAGTTTTGTAGTGTTGCAGACATTACACATGTTAACAGTAATTGTCTAAACAGCTGTCAAAATTTACTGACTTTAAACGAAGCAGAGCATACAATTACTACTATTTTCTTTTTAAATAAACATTACAGAACATTCCCCGACCTCTAGTTTCTACTTTTTTTTTAGCAATAATAATTTTTCACGCCTAAACTAGAGAAGATATCAGAAATCTGTCTGGCAGCTTCGTTCAATCTTTCTCCTTACTGGCTGATTTTTTTTTTTCAAGGCTATAAATACTATGGTTCTAAGCTAATTAGGAAATTAACGAAATTCTATTTAATGTAATTTTAGTAGAAACCTTATAACGTCTTGCTTTGAAAAAAAATTAGCTATCACGGTAGTGAAAAAACATTTTAAACAAAACTGCCAGTCAGAATTTTGATATCTGCTGTCGTTTAAGTTTTTAAAAAAAAAATTATCTAAAAGACAATAGAAACTGAAGAGCATGGTCTTAAAATAATTTACCGACTTAAAAAAAAAAAGAGCATACTATTGTCACTATCGTTTTAAAAATATACATATCACAATATCCGCTGTTAAAATGTTCGTAATTATGATTTTAAAATATAGCAATATGGTTACCCCCAATTTATTTCGTGATGATAGGTCACTTCCTTAATGAGCAGACACAGCCAATGAAAAATAGGCTACTTAAAATTACGAGAAGAAAACATGTTTGGCACTTGGTCGCCTGGGTGGAAGTATGTTGCGCTTTGGAGTTCAAAAGTGCAGTAAGGCCATTGTAACTCATTTATTTCAAACAGTTGCAAATAACTCAATTTTTAACCAAATGCTTTGGAAAATGTTGAGACTATGCACAGTCATACAAAGCACAATTTTACCAGAGCGTTTTTTTTTTTTTTTTTAATAATGTACCATTTGCTAACAAAAAAAAATATTTTGATAAACATTGGCTTATTTTGACAACAAAATATGTGCTACTTCAGGGGCAAAAATCTAAAAATCTGTTTGGTGTATTGCAACAGAAAAATTAAGATAAAAACGATGATATATCAGTATAAAAACTGCCAGAATGAATTTCTGATACGTGTATTAATTTGCGTAAAAAATATATTTTCGAAATCACTGCTAAACTAAAGAGTGAGGCCTGAATGGAGGACCTAAAATTGAATAGACGCGTGTAAAGATCTATGCATGCCACTTCTTAGTAGGCATCACTTACGTACGTTATACAGTTTTCGAATACACTTGCGTCGGCCGAAGTTCTGCACGCCGTTCTGCGGCCTAGGCAAGCGGCCAGCCGCATGGTGAAGGGTGTGTAGGTGTGCGAGGTAAAACAGATACAATACGAGCGACGCCAGCCGGTACATGCATTGTTATATCGCCTCTACGTGCACACAGCGTTCCAGCCGTAACGTTCTTACTGTGAGACTTCAAGCGGCGACCCTTATAATTCCGTTGAAGCCGCCATTGCAGCAAAGTACAGTTTATATTTACAACGAATCCGGTCCACATATCTTGAGAAACAATCGGGCGCCCGGGTACTAGCCGTGTGTTTGTGAGTGAGGCACGGCGCCAATCGGCTCACCTGACACTTTTAGTGGTGACTCACATCATTTTACTGGTGGAAAGTTTTAAACAAATTGTGTTGAATATTTCTACAGTAGTTTCACATCAATCCCATGTGTGGTTTTTCAGGTATAACAAGTTGAAAAAGCTGTTTTTATCCGTTCTGAGGGGCTCGAAATAGTTTCTCTAATTGACGTGATATTTTGAAACCACTTTTTCGTCATCGATTGAGGTGTATTTTCTTTTCGCACAGTAACACATTTTTACTTATTTACGAAAACACTGCAACGCATTTTAAGCGCGTGGTAGGCGGTGCTCTTACGACGCCGCTGGCGGCGAAAGGCGCCAACTCGCACGTGGGCAGCTGCAGCGACGGGCAAATCGGCGCCAGCTGCCTCCCGGGCGTCCTTGGAGGGGAGCGCCGCGCCCAAGGACGTCCGCCAGAGTTTCCGGGCGATCTCCGGCGCCGGCGGGGCCTTTCCCGTCCGGAGACTTCGACGCGCGACTTGGCACTCCAACTGCACGAAGACACGACCGCACGAAAACCTAGAGGCGCATTTGAGAGGTGCGGGAGTTACACATGCCCCTTATTTCCTCACCCAACCCCACAACCCAAATCCCGACTAGCTAATAGTGTGGCCTGAGTGCGTATTTGCACTGCAGACTTTTTACATGTTGTCTTGATTCACGCTCGAAATGGTTTGTTAAGATGGTTGCAACATTACGGTTCGTTGATCCGAAATATTAACTGTGTGCCACCCCCAACACCCCTCTTTGAAAGCGTTCTAAAAACGCCCCTGCCCCTGCAGAGACCAACGCTAGGTTCGCTAAGCTGGGTGCCAGACTACGTCAATCTAGTTCGCGATGCCAGAGATGCAGGACCTGACACTCAAGGACGGATAAAAAAAAGGGGTTGCGGTTAGAGCGATTTACCCCCTCCCCCTTTCTTCCGCATGTACCTTAAAATATAGCAGTGGTATAAAAGTTGCCTATGCATCACTCAAATTGTAAAACGTCAATCAGTAAGAAAATTGGGCCTGGTTAACAGTTAGTTATCTTTCTCACACTTTTTATAAAAAAAAAAAAACAATTTTTGTAAGCGTAAACAATTTTTTTTTTCGTAAGACTACAAAAATTATTGGATAATACACATAAAATGCTTGGAAACAAACAATAGGCATATTTACAAACGTGTTTTACAAACGAGTTTCGTAGGTTTAAATTTTTTTTTGTATATCTACAACTAATTTCTTGCACATTTTGCTACAATTGTTTTAAGTGAAATAAACTAAAATTTTTGCAACCAGTTTTCAAGAAAATTGTTTCGTGTAAGCACATAATTATCATGTTATCTTCAACAGGCAGTTTTTTTTTTCACATCGAAGACACAGCACATGAAAAAATTAGAAAACTTGAGATAAATCTAACGATCTGCGAATTTTTTTCGTCGTGGCTAGACTGATACAATATTTCCACATTAGTTTTTAAAAAATGTTATGGTAAAATATCAGGATGGTTATTGTGTGAAATTGACAAACACGTATTTTTTTAATAAAATGCCCCAGTCCCCCCCTTCCCTCTTAAAACTCATAACTGGATCCGTACCTGAAGACCTGTGATGGTTCAGACGATGACGTTATTCCTTTGGCTCTTGTGTTACGTAAATGAAAAAAAAAAAAAAAAAAAAGACTTCACGAAGTAAATCTGAAATAAAAAAAACAGAGATGTCATTACTTTTGCAATTAACTCTAAGGTCGCGTCTTCTATGAACATTTCTTCTGTTGTGACATACCGTACCCTCTGCAAAGAATGATGCCTCCTGCCTATTCAGCCACGTTCTAACAGTGTCCTGCAGTTCATCATGGGTGTTGAAGGTTGAAGCGTCGTCATACAAGTCACTTTTTCAACGTGGGGATACGGTGGAAGTCACTCGGATCCAAATCCGGACTTGAGGGTATCGACAAGCTGGTGCATCGGTACGACAAATGCCTGAATCTGCACGGTGATTACGTGGAAAAATATTGTAAAGATGTACGTTTCTTTTGACATTAAAATAATTTCCTAATTCATTCCCTTTTTTTTTATTACAGCCGACAGGAGGTTGAAAAAAAAAACCCTTGTACAATCATTGCTATACGTGGTCCACTTTAAGCTGAGCACTTTTGAGGACGTTCTTTTCTAGAACAATAATTAAAAAATAATATTTATTGTGACCTCGTACGTAGATATGATGGTATACCGCGAAAATGTTTTGTACCAACAAACCCTTGAAAACGCCGCAGTTCCTTGCAACATAATGATTCGGTGATATACTTCTGACACAATGTAGCTGTCTGTAGACCAATAACCAGGCATCAAATTACAATATCGGGATTCTTATTAGCTCAGTCAAATAGGGTAATAGCTCCAAGCTGCACTTGCTAAAACCAGTAATCTTAAGGTAAACTTAAGATGCGTTGAAATCCAGCAAACAGTCAAGTTTTCCCGCGATAAGCCATCATCTCTACTCATAAGTTAACTGTTGAGTACAGTACAATATGCAGTATGACCAGAAATAAAACTCATGATAAGCATACCACGTGAATCCTGGACTAAACGGGAGACGAAAATGTTAGTGGTTGGTAGTTGTGCGTCCACAATGTGGCAACACTGTACACATAAAGTCTCCTCATGCACTTTACGTCCAGGTATTATTTTAAGTATGTTAACGTAGAATCTTGTTTGTACTAATTGTAGCGACCCCTAATTTTCGCGAAAAGAATTTTGCCCCAGTTTGTTTCAGTGAATTACGTGCACACCTGCAGCTCTGCTTCATAACCAGTGATTGGACGTCGTAGCTCTGACGTGTCTTAAGAGTTTTACTCTCAAATCACAGACTTGTGAAGTTGTAGTAAAGTTATTGTGATTGGCACAGACAAATGAGAGACATCACTTCACACAGACACGCTGCCAATAACCATGAAGTAGAACTGCAGCTGTGCACGCGAGTTACTGAAACAAAGTGGGGCAAAATTCTTTTCGCGAAAATCTGGGATCCCTAACTATTTGGGATTTGAACCTGCACTCATAATATGCAGGTCAGAATAGTAGTAGTAAGATATATGTGGAACACAAGAGGGGACTTACTAAAGTGATAATTTGCCACATTCTGCATATAAAATGTCATCGTACAACATTCAGCCATTAATATTTTCGTCTACAGATAAGTCCAGCATTTACTATGCGTTTGTTTCTGGGTGTCCTGTATACACGGTTACTTAAGGTGTTTACGTTAAAAGTGACACGAGACTAAATTATCTTAAAGGGAAAAATGTAAAAAGGATGTCAAAAGTGCTCACTTTAACCTTGTGCATCTACAAGATCCGCTCCCCTTGGAACACAGCCAGACTTCGCGTGCGCTTGACATTACACGTCGAGACTTGCCAACTGGCGTTACTGAGACCAGACTAGACTCTGTTAAACTGCACAACATTGAACACAATATGTGATGACATTTGTCACAAGCCCTTATGTGACGTCATTTGCGTGTTTGAATTTTTACATAGCAACTGGTCACTACCGTGGAAATTTTAATTATTGGCCAAAAGCGTTCCTCGTCCAAGCCACTACATTTTCTGCTAATTGAAGACGTCGAGCGTACGAACAATAGCCTGTAGCCTAGTTTGCAGTCAGAAAATAAGATCTCTAGTCACGCGAAACAGAGTATCATACAAGGCATAGTACGGTATAATTAGTGGTTGTCTTTGAACGTTTCTTGCAATTGGACAGAATGACATAATACAGTCTGTCATAAATTTAGTGATGGTGAAATTTCGCGAATTCAATAACCTGCATGTTACAATCAAATATCCTATGCATACTCAAGTCCCGACCATTTGTCCACTAGCTGCTACTCAGTGGGACAGCAGACAATGAACGAATAGACAAGACTTTAGTATGCATAGGATATTTTATTTTAACATGCAGGTCACTGAATTCGCGAAATTTCACCATCTCCAGGTATAATTGAATTAAAGTGTTGAATTTTCAAGGGTGCCGCCTACCTGCGCGTTACAGGCTTAGAAACGTCTGAGACATAAACGCGGCCATGAAACACGCCATCAAATGCCGCATCGCCTCAACGAGCCAAGCTATGAAATTGACGTGCAATGTTCCCGCCGAACCGTTTTTAATATAGGACATTCAGCGGCGAAAACACAATTTTATTGGTGAAAAGTCTGTAGTAAAGTTCAATGCACATCGTAATCCGAGTTTCACATACACCGCGGTTAGTACATTTTTAAGTATGGCAGTCTGAAAATGCCGTTTTTAGCTATGCTGGAGGACTTAGAAACATAAGATTTAATGAGCATAGTGTCTTAAGGGCTTGTTCCCGAGTTTTTTTCAGACTGGTGCCAATAACTCAAATATTTTATAACCAAAAGTTTTGAAAAAATTTGAGTCAATGTGCAATCACAAGATGCACAATACTGTGGACGCGTTTTTTAAAATAACGTACCCTTCGCCAGCAAAAAAAAAAATAATTTCCTTAATTTTTGCGTATTTTCACGACGAAAAACGTGGTACTTTGGGTAATGAAATCTAAAAAACCGTTCAGTATAATTCTACAAAAAAAAAATTCAGCAACAAATTATAACATATAAGTGTCAAAACTGTGCAGCGAAATTTTGATATGAGTATTTCGAAATCACTGCAAAACTCCGTAACAAGGCCTTAATAATGAGACTCCGACCTTGCCAGAAGTCTGAAGTGTACTTTCTTTTCGTACGTGGCACAACAGACGCATGTGGTATATTTTCGTAAAAAAGACCTGTTTACGAACAAACTGCAACGCATTTGAAGCGTGAGATAGGCAGCCGCCAATACGAAATACGTTATCAGTGACTCTCCATGTCGCTGTGAACGCCTGAAGAAGTTTCGCTTACAATACTCTGAAAAACCCGCCCACAAGAACGTGCCGATAACCTGGTGGAAAGAAAAAAAAAGTCCACGTCTACCATTTACGTAACACCGCCAACAGCTGGTTGGCGCAGTGACCCCCGTCAGTCGATACTAGGCAAGGCTCGTCACGCACAAAGTGGTGTAATTATCTCGTTTTACATTCCAGCCCCGTAAAACCTACTGCTATAGGTGATTCGGAATAAAGCGAGCACCCAACAAAGCCCTGCTAAAGTTCTACTTCCAGCCAATTCGTATCTTTCCGCGCGATACAGCAAACGACGTGACGTGTCTAACCTCTCTGGACGCGACAATGTTTGGGCGTGTAAGATAAATTGTGCAGTCAATATGAATAGGTACAGTTTAATAAAAAAAATGTATTAATGAAATAAAATACAGTTATGCAGGTTACGGTTGGTATTATTTCTGTTATGTTATATTTAAATGAGAAAATACACGGAACTATATTGCATAATTTCGCTGCCAACTATACATGCGGTACGGCAACCATAGTTAATGTTGAATTATAAGTAGTAAACGGCTAGTGATACTTTTCAAAGGTTAAATTTTTAGTGCTTACTTTATCCCGAATAGCCTATACAACGATACATCATGACTTTTCGGCAACAAAAATTTCATTGTTTATTTTTGGGCCGAATATCTACACTTTCAACTTCCATATATTTCCTTCGACTAATTTCCCATCAAATTAAAAATACCCGTACAAATGTGGTAATTTTTCAAAATATAAATTTTATTGTTTTGGTAACAGACCTTATTTACACTAATAACACTGTCCTCAACAAAAATAAGGGGCAATGTGGATTTAATGAAACCAGATTGGGTATTATGAAGACTAAACAGTTTTTTCGCATACGTTTAAAAATTGAAGAAAAATCTACGAGGGATAATATTGTTTTCACTAAGCACCTCGTGGAAGATTACTTAGGTGTTAGGTATCTCGTTGTTTGTTTTTACTATGGGGATTTTCCAAGAGCCAAATTATTACTTCGACGTGTCATTAACAAAAAAAAAAAAAGAGAGAGAGAACTAGGCGACCAACTCGAATGCCAGAAGATAGGGGCAGCAGGGTGGTCAGTAAATACTTTGTTTCTTGGAGGATTTTTCCATGTCCGTCTGTTGCTAGCAGTAGTATTAGCATTAGCTCAAATTACTTGTGTTTGTTTCGTTGAGTTTCTTCTGTTCCGACACTAAAGGGCACGTTTCACAGCAATTTTCACCATCATATTTTAATTGTTATTAATTTTTGTATTTGTATTATTTTGTTCTCATTTTATGCATACATTATGTTACAATTAAATTTTGTTCTTATGAATTTTCTTTTTATCTCTTTTAGTTTTTAGTAAATATAGGGTAGAGGGAGTATCCTCTATACATCTGCGTACGAAATTGTGTGTTCAACATGTGTCACGTGATTTTAGTGAAATATGCGCGGGAGATTTGAAATAATATTGAGAGACAAGATAATAATTGCTTAGTAATCACATTTATGTTGGGTTATTTAGGTCCCTTATGATTATATGAACTACGGAGAACATACTACCATATTATCGCATAGTATAATCGCGTAGAAATATCAGAACGACAATGTAAACAATGTTTGCTACGTTACTGTTTTCCTTAAGCCAGCTGTTTTTAGTAAAAAGTAAATATTAGCTACATACTTACTATAATGTTTTGAACCGAGATATTGGTGACACCACATGACTAAATATATATTCTGGAAGGTACGCCATGAGTTTCAAACAACACGACTGCATTTTTACGCCGATGAAAGATAAATAAACGAAACCAAACTCTCGAGACCATGTTGGACACACATTTGTGACGTCATGTTCCCTCTACTAATTATCTCTATGGTTTTTGTGTAATGGCACGTAAATGTCAAAATGTGCATGATACAGTACGACACTAAAAGCAAATAACATATCAAACTGAAAAAAATTCACAGCGAATAACGATGTTGCAGGCTATAAGTTGTACTATATAAAACAAGAAAAGAAAATTTTGTATTTAAATAAAATGCAAACAATTCAAACAAAAATTGTAGAAATTATTTTTTTTTCCTTTCCAGTTTGAAATGTCAGTTTTACTGTCTTACTGAAAACAGTAACATGTACATTTTTTATATTTACGAGCCATTACGCAAAAACTATGAGAAAAAATTAATAAGAGGAAAATTTTGTAACAATTTATGTCTAAAATAAGAAAAAAAAAAGACATCTGGTACAAATGTAGAAATAATGAAAATAGCTGTGAACCGTGCCCTTATGTATCTTTTTTTTTCTAGCGATTGAAATATATTTTTTACGTTAGGTTTTCTATTTAAAGTATAAAGATACAAATTAAAATACATTTTTAAAGACCTTTCAAGAAGAAGCTCAAAAAAAAAATATATATATAAATTTGAGCCTACCAACTAAGCGGAAAAAAGCAGGGGGGGGGGGGGGGTCATGTAATTAGTTTACGGCGCTACATTTCCTTGCACCGGCCATGGCCACTTAAGATAACCCACATGCTTTATAACAACATTTAAAAAAAAAGTTTATAAAAACATAGTTTTATTTTCCCGCAAGCAGCTTCACATTATTAAATACAGTTGTGTGAACGTCTTATTCTTACAGGCTCTCAGGCATTCGTATTTTTAAAAAAACGGATGAGACAAAAAAAAATCAACAATTCAGAATATATTTTTTAAACATAATAATATTTCGTAATGGATTTCAAAACATGCTAAGCAGTAACCCATGGCATGTAGTTTCAGAGTTAATTTCTTTTAATATTTATGTTCATTGGTTTTTGCGGCTTTTAGGGACTAAAAACGAGCAAATTTTGACATTGGAGTGTCATTGGGGGAAAACTGGTTGAGCTCTCTCTCTCTCTCTCTCTCTCTCACTCTATATATATATATATATATATATATATATATATATATTTTTTTTTTTTTTTTTTGCAAAAGGAAAATGTATTTCGAAGTAACGTCTACAAAACTAACACTATTTCATACAAATATAAAATTACGATTTTTCCTTACTTAAACATCTTAAGACCCGGTTTCAGTCGCCATACTGAAATATTATTTTTCGCTTTTTTGGAATTCTAAGAAGAAAAATGTTAAATACGCGATTATACCTTAAATTCTGTTTATATTACGCTACAGCACAGACCTTGTGATTCAGTTGTTAACATATAATTAAGCCGCAATATGTGTGGCAGAATTTTTTATATTCATAATTTGTCCAACAAATTGCGACCTAACAATACATTACTAGCTGAAGGTAAATATAATTTGCTGTATAGTCGCCGATTTAACATTTCCCTTCTCAAAATTAAAAAAAAAAAAAGCGGAAAATAATAAAATTTCAGTATGACGACTGAAACCGAGCCTCAACGAGGTCTGAGAGTGAAATGGGGTAAAGGGACAACGCAACATCCATGCCCAAGGCAGGATTCTAACCCAGGACCTCTCTCACCGCAGACCTGCGCCTAACCGACTAAGCTACGGATGCCGACGTCGTAACTCATTTTCCTGCACACTCAAGCTGAAAGATGATTGGCTCGTATTTTTGCCAATAAAGCTGCGATGGTGAATAATTTTTGCGCGCATGTAAACAGAATCATCGTACAGCTTCCTAGCTTGTGATGTTTATCAGGACCACACACAGTCATAGCGTGCGTGCTCGAGTGGCACGGGGAGAGTTACAAAAATCAATAACGTTCCATTAAGAGAACGTGTCGCCACCCCACTCTCTGGCTCCAAGGCAGTTTTGTATAGAACAATGTAATTACGTCCCTCGAGCAAGGCACTCAGTTCACTATAGGCCGTTCACGGCAAATGAACGCTTTTGAAGAACGTCGTGTCACAAATAATAATAATAAAAAACAGTGACCTGAGAAATTTATTTTGAGTATGGAACAATATTCAAACTTTGATTATTACTTGGGTTTCATGTTTGTATTAAAGTGCGTCAGGAAAATACAAATTGGCTGAAAAGAAAAAAAACTAATTCAAAACAGTTTTCATTAGCGCTAACGTCTATAGATACCCGCAGGGAACGTTACGCTGGAATCATAATAGTTCGACAGACGCGACACGAAAGAAAAAAAAACTGAAAAGAATATTAAATGTGAGGCACCACGGGAAAAGGGACCTTAACTTATTACAGAGAGTTTTACAGGAGAGGCTAAAACAGCCAAATGGGTGGTTTTTTCACATTTTCTGTTTTGTACAGCAAACACTACCTTGTGGCTTTCAGAACAACCTCATTGAGGATTTAGTTGAGAATGTTACCGCTAGGTGAGGTAAATATGTATTCTACGACACCTCTGCATGCCTCAGAAAAGGGACCTAAACTTATACAATGCTTTTTGAATGGTGTAAGTTAAGGTCCCTTTCCTAAAAAACCATTGTAATAGGGACCTAAATTTTAGACAATG
>PNEQ01080554.1:0-79905 GCA_003012365.1 Medauroidea extradentata
AGAGCCAACTGACTTCGAACCGGGGTGTTACCGCCGGGCGTCACGACGCATTAGGGTGCAGAAGAGTCACGAACGACGAGAGACCTGGGGTGTTACAGCCAGGGCTGATTCGCGAGTCGCGAGATTGACCAGTCGTGTGGGTGGAATTTAAACAGGGCCGCTAAATTCACGCCAGGAGAGGACAGTGACGACTTGTTATACGTCAAAATCGGACTGACTGACTTTTATTTTCTCTTGCACAACAACACCCAGTAGCAATTAGTTAGACACGTAAAGAGAGCAGCACGGGGGCGCGTCGCAAATTGTTGATAGCAATAACACCTGTCTCATATAATTATATGCTCTCTTGCTACTCTAATAAATAGCAAGAGCTCGAATTGTATCCTTCAAACCCCATCGCATCCCTTTGGGCAATTTATTCTTGCTTTCCCCATTTACTTGTCAGTATGCATCTTAAACGTTAAGACTGAACTGTTTTTATGAGAATACAAATGTTCTTTAGCTTTGACAACTTCTTCTAAACATTTGCACATTTCTATAACTTCTGAAATGTTTTTATTATAATTATCTTGTTTATCATCCATCCCACTTCCAATTTACGTTTACGTGGAGTAATCACTGCATCTTCGAACCATAGTTATTCAATTTGTTTTCCTGTCAGGAAGTCTTGTAGTACCTAAAACAAATGGTAAAGATTTGTTAGTAACAAATCCAACATTCTGTCAAATCAGCAGACTTCGTCAAAAATACTCCATCCAACTCATGAACTTAGTACCGTAGTTCACTTTAGATGTTACTGCGTGTAGCATATATTATCATAGAAAAGTATCACATTAACAAGCCCCGTATACTCGTTCATTGTCCACTGTTTGAATGAGTAGCAGGTAATGGACAAATGGTAGGGCTTCGGTATACACAGGATAATGGATTATAGCATGTTGGTCGTTGGACTTGCTAAATATTCCTAGCAGCCATTGGCCACCGAACCAACCACCCTGCAGACCAACCATAATGCTCCACTAGATGGGTTTCCTCCGCTGCTTCCCGCAGTCTTCAGCAGCGTGGGCTAGTGGTGGGTGGCCATCTTCAACATGAGGATGCGAGGCAGCTTCTTGCCCGTTTCCTTCTCAATCCAGCGCAACATGGTGAGAACGGCGACGGCGAAAGTTGGTGGCCGTGCACACGCAGGCAACGAGTCCACACCGAAGGTGCATGCGATGCCTTACAGTACCATCATGAGCCCTCACTGCCAGCAAAGGCGATGTGCACCTTCTCCGACCAGTCGGTGCGCAGTATCTGCAGGCAGGACCTGCCTGGGGCTCTTTTGACTGGCGGTTTTATGATCTGGCTGCGTCTTCCTGTAGTTTGACGTCGACACCACGCCCTTCTGCTCCACACAAGCGCCGTCATCACCAGCCTCGCTCGACAGTACACTGTAAAAAATTGTTCATACATTTACTAGGGAAATCCGTGGAAACTCAGTTGCCCCAGAAATTACTTGCCAAACTACAATGGTTGTCCTTGTAAAAAAGTAAAAAGTATGTTATAAACTACAAGGTACAGACTAGTATTTTTATTGCAATTAGAAAAAAAAAATTTAAATACCCATCTTACCGTAGGAATAATGACACTAAACTTAGTTACTGTATAACTTTTGAATAAATTAATTTAACAAGAAATTATTTTTATGCAAAAAAATCAACGAGACAGTAGATCCCGCATTCCCGTGCTGAGATTACACACATTTTACCCCTAGACCGCCTGGACACATGTACCGTTTGGTCACATTTTTATTTTTATTCGTTCAACGTATAGTTCAATAATAAAACTTTTTTTAAATTTTGAAACACACGATCAATATGAAAATTAACTTTATTCTATAAAAATGCTTTCCAGAGGATGTGATTATTGTAAAACTATGTAAATTGCGCCGAACCTTTGATTTTGATAGACTACAAATTTTCCTAAATTTTTCAAAGAAAGTCATTGTAACTTTATAAACAAATACTTTTAAAAGGAAAATTTTCGTAAGTTTCCAAATTTCGCTAAGCATAAACAAACAAATGCAGTTCCATTTTCACAAAAAAAATTACAGCACAAGAATTATCGGTATATACATGGACTCCATACGCAGTATTACCAACTTTAACATCGTAACTTAATAATCGAATGCTTTTACAAAGAAAATCTTTGTACTTTCACAAATCCGTGTAAGTTTTAATTTTTTTTTGCAGTGTGCCTTCGCCAGTTCCTTCAGCTTCTCCATAGGGCGTGGGTAAGATTAATTCTACTTCAGGTTAGAAAGAAAATGTGTTTTCTTATGGGAGAGTTTGACACAGGGCACATTTTTGCCACTAGTTTCACTGCTATCGCTAAGGGACCAGACAAATACGAATCGATTGTAAAATTAAATTTGAATAGGCTTGGAAATTACAGAAGTCATTTGACTTAATTTTAAGCGAAAGGAATTCAATTTTGCGTTTTAAATTATCGGCTTAATATAACTTAAAATTCAGGAAAGCTCTGGGATCGGTCAATTTGCACCAATTACCTATACCAGCGCTAGAGCGGCAGAAATTTTCCCTGTGCCAAATTTTTTAACATTGATCTTTCTAACCTATAGTAGAATGGAATTAGTCATTTGAGAAACACCACATGTCACATTTTTCCCAACATGGGTTTATGCATATTTACAGGTAATACAAACATCTATTTTTTTTTTTAATCACATTTATTTGTAAGTTTTATCAAAATATACATATTCAGTATTGTTATTTAATAGCTCCTTCATGAAAGTGGCATGTGGTGTTTCTCAAATGACTGATTCAATCAACCTTAAGCGTGGGGTACACGAAACTCACCGCGTGACGGTGGAGTATTTCGATCCCGTGGCTGAAGTCGTGTGTCATGATCTCGGTGACCGCCATATTCTTCACGACCGGTGATGTTGGCTTTGCCCACGTCGTGCGTGTTTGACGGGCACTCGAGCACCCGCCTAGTCTCCTACGTGATGTTGTTGAGGCCCTGGTGAGACGTGAGGTGAGCCATGGTGCCGTGGTCGACGATCAGGCTCAGCTTAGACTCTTCGTCGAGGTAGCTGATGACGTGCTGGTCAGAGGTGTCTGGTCGGAGTCGTCGACGTCGGGCGACTCGATGGCGCCCATGGTGGTGAGGAAAGAGTTCACCCAGCGGTTGACGTCCATGACCTTCTCGCGCTGCCTGAGCTTCTTCATGCGCAGCTGGCGCTCATCCAGCGGCATCTGCAGCGCTCGGTGTAGCGTGTCAGCGACCTCGATCAGGTTATAGGGGTTGACGATCAAGGCCTCGCGCATGGTGCCGCTGGCGCCGGCGAGGTTGGACAACACGAGTACTCCAGGCTCGCCGATCTGACAGGCGACGTACTCCTTGGCGACGAGGTTCATGCCGTCTCGCAGAGGCGTGACGAGGGCCACGGCGGAGTCTCGGTAGAAGGACGCTAACTGCTGCTGAGTCACGTTGTCGTTGATGTACCTTATCGGCGACCAGTTGGGGCTGGAGAAGCGGCCGATGATGCGGCCTACGAGCTGGTCCACGTCTTCCTTCAGCTGCTGGTACTCGGGTACGTCGGTGCGCGACGGCACGCAGATCTGCAGCAGGGTCAGCCTCTCCGTGTACTCGGGGTGGCGCTGCAGTAAGTTCTCGAAGGCCAGCATGCGCTGCACCAGTCCTGTTCACACACAACACATTCAACTACTACAGGCTACATTATATTATCCTCACATGTGCTGTTACAACAAACTTCAAGATACACCAGGTGTATATTCTCTAACTTCACTTCTCGTAGAAATCGTCACCTGTGACTTTTTAGACAGCGAGAGCAATTCGAATAGTCACTCGTGAGTGAGATATTTTGGTCAGCGCTTAATATCGAGGTCTTCAGCTCTGGTGAGGGGCGAAATGAGATGAGTATGAAGCAGCTCCGAAGTGAGGTGGGAAGGAAACGAGAGATCCCGAGGAAAAATCCGACACGATTCCCACTTGAAAAAATCCGGGGATCGACCCTCACTGAGAATCGAACCCGGGTCGCCTTGGTGGGAGGCAAATCGTCTGACAATTCGGCCACCGACTCGTGATTATCTTTATATCATATTCTCCGACATCTTTCTTCACCAAATTCTCGATATGCTTGGCAATACTGTATACTATACACATATAACCTTAATAAATCACTAATTGAATTATACACTTCCAAATGTTTGTGTTGAGGAAAGATATTGTATGATAATGTGTATGGAATCAGCAACTCAAGTAGTTTTTTCGGTCATGTTTACAAATTTTCATGTGTGATTTAAGTCACACGATACACATGTCCACATCGATGCGTCATAGCAGCCCTGATATGTCCTTGAATGATACACCGTCGCGGTAGCTCACTATACAAAAAATTATGAACATTTTTGTGAAAGTGTGATAGAGCACCACCCTGTTGAAAAATTTAATAATCACTACCCTCTCGCAGTCTCGGTCAAGTATCATCTGACAACCTGGCAGTTACTGGCTCCACGCACACAGAACCTCACACAATGGGGGTTACATCAATGATATTTCACCCCTCCTCTTCTCCACAACATCGCTGACATACGAGGGCGTATTCAGCCGCCTGCGCCATCTGCGCATGACGTCACAGGTCATGTGGACCAATAAAATACTCTGTCGCCATCTGCACCATCGGCTCGGACAGATCAAACGGACGCGTCTGTACAATTTGCCTGGGTCTTAAAAACTGTTGCAAAGTTATGTTAAAGATTGTTTTTACTTTATATTATTATTTTTCTAGTCGAAAATTATGTATATTTGGCTAGTTAGTTAATTAACGGGAGTTTCATTACTTGCATAATTAGCTGAAACTATTGTATATTTTGTCTTGAAAGTTAACATAGTTAATATACACTGTATTTAACATAACTGTGTAACAACTTTCCTATATATGCTCTCGTTTGGAATTAAAAATATATTTATAGGAAAAGAAGTAGAATTGATGTGTCCGAGCAGGTAGCCCGAGGCAGACAAGACACATACCTTTGGTGTAGTCGAGGCGGTCGACGCCAAGGATGACCTTCTCGTGGTCGGAGACATTGAGGAGCTTGGGCGTGGACTCAGCGAGCTCCTGGAAGCTGTCGAAGGGAATGCCGATGGGCAGCGCCTTGACGAGTGCTGTGCGACCAGAGACCTCTACCAGCATCTGGCTGCGGTCCACAGTATAGCCCAGTCTTCGCGAGCAGCAGTCGATGAAGTTGAGGCAGTAGTCCTCCACGTGAAAGCCGACCATGTCACACGCTGCATCAATCACGACACGACCGTACAACAATGGCTGAGGAGGGGAGCCAGTGAAGTCAAGGGATTTTGAAGTGAAGAGATTTTGGTGAGCACTTAATATCTACACTGTCACAATCATGGGAGAGGAACGGTCAGTAAAATCAAGAGATTTTGATGTGAAAAGGTTTTGTTGAGCACTTAATATCGACTTTGTTACAAGCATGGGAGGGGAACGGTCATTGAAATCAAAAGATTTTGAAGTGAAGATTTGTTGGTGAGCACTTAATATCTACACTGTCACAATCATGGGAGGGGAGCTGTCAGTGAAATCAAGAGATTTAGAAGTGAAGAGATTTTGGTGAGCACTTAATATCTACACTGTCACAATCATGGGAGGGGAACGGTCAGTAAAATCAAGAGATTTTGAAGTGAAAATTTTTTGGTGAGCACTTAATATCTACACTGTTACAATCATGGGAGGGGAGCTGTCAGTGAAATCAAGAGATTTTGAAGTGAAGAGATTTTGGTGAGCACTTAATATCTACTTTGTTACAATCGCGGGAGGGGAGCAGTGAGTGAAATCAAGAGATTTTAAAGGGAAGAGATTTTGGTGAGCACTTAATATCTACACTGTTACAATCTGGGAGGGGAGCCGTCTGTGAAATCAAGAGATTTTGGTGAGAACTTAATATCTACTTTGTTACAATCATGGGAAGGGAGCGGCCAGTTAAATCAAGGGATTTGAAGTGAAGAGATTTTGGTAAGCACTTAATATCTACTTTGTAACAATTATGGGAGGGGGGCAGTCAGTGAAATCAAGATATTTTGAAGTGAAGAGATTTTGTTGAGCCCTTAATATCGACTTTGTTACAATCATGGGAGGGAAGCGGTCAGTGAAGTCAAGGGATTTTGAAGTGAAGAGATTTTGGTCAGCACATAACGTCTATGTATTTAGCTATGGTGAGTAGTTGCATGATGTGATTACGGAGCAGCGCCGGAATGATAGGGGATGGTAAATGGGAGATCCCCGGGATAACCCGCCGGCCAGCAGAATCGTCTGGCTTGATTCCGACATGCGAATATCCGGAGACCGACCCCGCCGGGAATCAAACCCGGATGGCCTTGGTGGAAGGCGAGTGCTCTAGCTACAACTCCAATCACGGCCCTTGTCCACCAGAAACTTATCGTGATTTTCGTACTGAAACCTTTCTTGGATACATTTCTAACACAGTGCAATGTGGTTTTATTCGAATTCTGACTTTAAATGTTCAAGGCCTCTACAATGTACCTTAATCAGCGTCGATTTAGATTTGTCCACATTCAGGCGCTCCACTCAGCAATTGAAGTCCAATACCGATTTAAGTCTAACCTCTACCTGTCCTGTAGTCATTTTCATAACAGCTACAAAACTAACAAATAGAATAAGTAAATCTCAAGTCTTTAACCACGTTACGTATGGACTTCAGTAAAGTATAAACAGACACACTGAGGCATTTGTAACATCCACGAGGTTAGCCGCGAAGCACTGCCGAATATAGCCTAAGGCTGCCGACTTCCGAAGAAAACAAAATGGCGCCGTATCCACAATAAACCACGTAAACTACAAAACTGCTTACTTCAACCCCAATTCCAACAGTTTTAATATGGACTCTGCACATCTGTGTCTCTCGTCCGCACTGAAACCTCTTTAGGCACGGCCTAGTTTGATTGCACATTAACACAGAAATTGCACACGTACGATAATATAATACTAAATTTATTGTCGTCCAGCCAAACTGGCAATGCGCAAAGTCGTGCAATACATACAAATACATAGCACAAAGTGAACATTAACACTTACAATACAATATCACAGCTTCTTAATTATTCAAGATGATGAAAGGGATTACAAGACAACCAATCATACAATTTTTTTAAAAAAATATGTAATGGTAAATTTTGAGCAGATTCAGACAGTTTATTAAATAAGTTTTGTGCAGCAATTTCGTTACTGTTTAAGGACTTGGATAACCTATGAAATAGAGTGTAGATTTGATTGCTAGACCTTGTATTGTGTAAGTGAATATTGTTTCTACACTGCAGTTCAGGTAATTCAATTTTAGTATAGATTAATAGAGTGTAAATATAAAGATGAACAACTGTTTATATTCTAAGTTGTACAAAGTTTTGCTATGTTCATTAACGATCCAACACCCAGCCCGGAGGACAAAAAATATTCACGTCTACGTACCAATAAACTGTACCTATTCGGAATAAATCGACATCGCACAAATTTATTCCAGAGATCCCGTTTCACTCAACAGGATCTTAATTGACTAAACAAAATCGCGCGTTCAACCATTCTCTTGAAACGTCCATTTTATCACTGGTAGCAACTATTCAATCTTAACTTTACCACACAAAAATCCCTATTATGTAAATGTTATGTCCCTAACAATCTGACTGTGATAGTGCTTTGGACTGACTTAAAAGTGTTCAATTCATGTTTACAGTATTGTTTGTATTTCAGAGTGTTACTCGGCACATTATGTGTCTCGTTACTGCTCGATGCTTCAATGCCCGATGTTACAGCGGGTCAACAGTTTGCTTCGTTTATGAACTTTGCACTGAACTACTGTCGGGACCATACTATAGTTGTATTAAGGACATGGGCCCGAGTTTCTAAGCATTTAACGACAATTATTTTTTAAAACATAAATGGGAGTCGATATCGTAAAATCGCCTCGTAACTTTGTTATGACTGATTTAAACTGCATACTCTAATTTTGTCGAGTCAGAAGACTGCAAAATAGTTAATTAACGAAATTCCCTTTTAATTGATAAATTAGCTCTACTCATCATACAGTTTGTCTCGAAAAATTACATTGCATAGTAAAACCAATTTGTAAAAAAGTTACGAAGCAATTTTACGATATTGACTCTAGTATGCATTAAAAAAAATAATAGTCTCGTAAGTCGAGGAACTGGGGCCCAAGCCCTTAAGGGCGCCGGGAGCTGTTCTAGACGTTGGAGGACCAGGAGTGAAGGAGCTACAAGGGCTACACTGCTACGTGAGTCTTGGACATCATTGCCCCTACACGCAATGTGCTAAACTGGAGCATAGCGTTTCCATTGTACTGCTGGAACTATGTGACATCTAGTGGTGACATTATCATTTTATTGGTGGAATGTTAAACTGGGATCCTTCGATTTTATTGTAGTTATATATTATTTTTATGATATTTATATTTGTATTTTCTGGCACGTGTTTAATTATTTTTAGTATGAAAGAGATTTACTGATTGAATTTAACCTTTATAAGTAATTCAAGTGTAATTATGATTATTTATGTTCATGCAGCTTTTCTCTGCTTGCTGTATTAATTATTATCTCACGTGCCTCAGTCCAGGAAAGCGACCACTACCCGGCAGCCCCACAGCCTACATCTCGCCACTGCGCCGCTATCATCGTGTAATACTTAAGAAACAGACCAACTTGAAACATTAATATCCCGCATAGTCATACTTATGTTCAGATGGGATTACAGTTGATGTAATGTCAATTTAAGTTTCATAATGGAGTGTTTCCGTTAAAATTATGCTTGAAAATACGAACGTCAAACAGAATTCGTTCACAGTTCTCTGTTAAGAGCTCCGCCTGGTCAGAGCTGTCTTGCATTTTACGAAGCATGAATACAGAGGTGTTATAGGCGCGACACTGACAATAATTTCAAATGCGCCATTGTTTGTCAATCTGAGCTGCTAATTCTGTTTTGTGTCCCACAGTAAATATAGTACGTGCTTGCAACCATGTTTCTCACAGTGCCCTGTTGTCCGCGCGTCATGAGAGCGCGCTACACTGTAAAAAAAACTTCCTTGGATGTTTAGGAAGTAATTATCCCAGACGCAGTATGGCACAGTTACCATACTTCGCCTCGTAAATATGCAAACTTTTACAGTTGTTACAATACAAGTCTGGTAACTTCAGTATACATTTGACTGTTTTATAAAAAGGTTTACGAGTGTTACCATGGATGTCTGGGAAACTATTCTACCATATCTACATTCTTAGAGCTCATATACGCACGTCTGGTAAATTTACTAACTATTTTTTAGAGTGTAGATATGCAATTCTTCAACTTTTGCCCGCCTGCAGACATAACAAAAAAATTAACCTTCGTACTGTTTGTGCTGCTTTCCTATAACTTCCCTCTGTGAAGAATAGTGTCTCCTGCCTATTCAGCCTTGTCCCCTGAAACCTCTTGTTGTGATTACTGCATGCTCATTAATCGATACTCGTATATCGACACGTAGTGTTTACCCCCTTCCACCAACCATGTGGAGCGGCCAAACTCACACCTCAGTACCGACAAGCTGGTGCATAGGTACGACAACTGTGCCTCAATCTGCACGGTGATTATGTGGGAAAATAGTGTAAAGATGTACGTTTCTTTTGCCATTAAAATAATTTCCCAATTTATTACCGTTTTTTTATTACAGCCGATTGGAAGTTGAAAAAAAAAAAAACCTCGTATCTTAGATTTACCGCGTATTGTCTCGCTCGCTATTTCCACATATTTCGCCTTTACTTGAAGACATATGACGTATCTTCGTGTTGCTTCTGTGTTTCGGGAGTAGGCCTACTTTGTCTACGGAACTTAAGTCCTATGTACTGGTAACTGTCATTTTTCTTACATCTTACATCAAGGTGCAGAAGTGATTTTTTTTACGCATTTGTTAATTTACTTTAACTTTTCACAGTACTTCAGTTGTTCGTCATCTGGTCTGCACTCCGAGGTAAGTCTCCCTACTACATCTGCGTGTTACACCTTTTGTTTGCTACGTGCGTTAATTAGCTAATTCTCCACTTTAAATTTATTTGTTTAAGCGGAAACTTTTCAATTTCAAGTTCAACTGACTAATTTCCAACTTTCTAGTTTTAACGTCTCCGACTCTACTTCAGCTAATTTCCAAAATATACTTAAACTGCAGCTCGCTTCCACCGTCGGTTCTCCAGCCTTTGGAATCTTGTTTCCTGGAAACCTACGTTCTTCCATCGTGCTCATCATTTATTGTGTTTAAAATGTTTTTCCCGCGATGTCAGCTCGTCGTTACTTCCAGCTACGTTGTACGCCACTGCATAAACTTTTAATAACGCTGCGTATCGCGTTTCGTCATTCAGGGAAGATCTCATTAACTTTTATTTCCATGAACATTTCAATATTTATGCACATTAATTAATTTAAGTGTCTATTATCAACCTGGCATCATGTTTTCACATTAATATAATTAACCTGTTACGAGTGCACTTTAGGGAATTTATTATCAAAAGGCTTTGCTTGGGCCTATTTATTATTTTTAATGATACTGTGCTATACGCACTTTGTAATTATATGTTTTTTTTAATATTCCGTTTCTTTTGTCCAATTGTTCATTATATAAAATTAAAATCTAATTTTGCCATTATCTCTGCATTAAATTAATTATTTTTACTATACATTAATTGCTCTTGTTACTGACAAATTAATTATTTCGTTATGTTAGCTTTACATGAGCTATAAAAGACATCAGCCTAACTATGTTTTGTGTCCGCCTTCCTCCCTAGCATGTAGTCCAGAAAAATGTATATATAAAACTTAGGATAGCAGATAACAATAAATTATTAATACAGTTCTAAAATATACACAAAGAAGGGACCGGACTCTCGCTCTCTCTCACTCCCTATATATAATATATAAAATTCTCGTGTCACAGTGTTTGTTTCCATACTCCTCCGAAACGGCTTAACCGATTTCAATGAAATTTTGTATATACATTCGGTAGGTCTGCGAATAGGTTTTTATCTATTTTTATACTCCTACGTACCATTATTTAGTAAATATTTTTTATGTAATAATTTTAGAACCCGGTCGATAACTGTGTAAGTGATAATTGATCAGTTATCCCCACGAGCTGATACCAGTCTATCCCCACCAGGTGTCGCTGCTCTATTACTATTATTTATTAATTTCATTATTATTAGACCTCTTCCACTTATATACCACATCCTTACACACTTACAATAAGTTATTTATGTGACAAAACAACGTTTGTCGGGGCAGCTAGTGTGTGTGTACACACACACACACACACACATATATATATATATATATATATATATACACACACACACACACACACACACACACACACACACACACACACACAAGTCCTGAGAATTTATTGGTTTGTGGACGTACGCCATTGCTCATATTTTTGCTGATCAAACCTGTGTTGAATGACGCATAACGAAAAACGAACAAAATATGTATATATATAAAACACACACAAAAATAGAATATAAGTATTCCCAAAGGATTTGGCAGTTTTTTTATTATTTATTGCTATGAGAATTTATTGGTTTGTGCACGTACGCCATTTCCAAGTCCTGTCTCATAATGGAAATATAAATGGGTTATATATGGAACATTCTGGTAGTGATGCAGTATGTTGAAGTACAAGACGACGGCAGTGTGTTCACATCCATGTGCCATTACAACAGAAAATAATTTAATGTTTGGCCTCGAATAACTTTGCACATGCGGAATACGACTTGTCCTATGAGACCGAACTTGAGGGACAGTCTCTGTGTGTGTGTATGTGTGTGTGGGACACCCTATACATATGTGTGTATGTGTGTGTGTGTGTGTGTGTGTGGGAAATACTGTATATATATGTGTGCGTGCGTGTGCGTGCGTGCGCGTGCGCGTGCGCGTGTGTGCGTGTGTGCGTGTGTGCGTGTGTGCGTGTGCGTGTGCGTGTGCGTGTGCGTGTGTGTGTGTGTGTGTGTGTGTGTGTGGGACATCCTGTGTGTATATGCAGGATGTTACAAAGAGGTACGGCCAAACTTTCGAGAAACATTCCACATACACAAAGAAAGAAAATATGCTATATGGACATATGTCCGGAAACGTTTAATTACCATTGGTAGAGCTCAATTCCTTACATCTCGTGTAATCGTAAAAAATAATTCGTACAGACACTGTACCAATTACCCAAAGGAATGTTTCGTCAGAATGTACGTTACTTCCTAGGATAACCGCTAGGTCGGCGACGCGACGGAAGGTAATCGTCACTACATTGCATTGTCATTTAACGAGATATAATCAAGAGAAAGTGGCTCATAAACAAACGCAGGAATTGAAAGTGTACATAGAAACTCGTCCCTAAAACTATCCACTCTTGTGAACACATAAAGGTCAATACAAGGTCACGTAGTTGGAGGTCAAACTGTAGGCATACTTACCGAGCATGCCCTGTAGGATCTTGACGGTCCAGGGGAACAGCCTCAAGATGTCCCACGACGGGAAAGGTATGTGCAGGAAGAAGGACATTTTGGCCCGTAGCTTCTCTTCTTCTATCACCTGAACAAACGAACAAAACTATCTTGTTAAGACTGCTTGGCTCAACAGACGTATAATCGTTGCGCTACTTCGCCCTGGGTTAAAAATATTATACATAGGTTAGCCAGAAATAACAGAAAAATAAGCACATAACGCGAATCCTAAGCTGAATTGGAAATGAAACTATAAGTGACAAATGTTGGACGACAAGCAAAATGTTCAAAATGTGGATCAAATCGTAGATAGTAAAAACAAACAAAGTTTTATATGCACAACATGGCAACATTGCTTGGAGAAAATCCATTTTAAGGGCGCGGTGTACCGCAATTTTCACCACAATTTTTTTATTTTTTATTTGTACCGTATTTTTTTTCTCATTTCAGACACAAAATGTGACCAAATTAGGTTCTTATGAAATTTTTTTATCTCTCATAGTTTTCGCGCAATGGCTTGTCAAAGTAATATTTTGCATGTTTTCGTTTTAACGACTACATTAAACCAACTAATATACCAAACTAAAAAAAATCACAGTGGATAAATACATTGCATGCTACAATGTAATGCTCATAAAAATAAAGAATAAAAATTATTTTTATTTATAAAAAATGCTGAAACTAAATATAAAAATTTTAAAAATTCTATATTTTTTTAAAATATAAATAATTTTTATTCTTTATTTTTATGAGCATGACATTGTAGCCAGAAATGTCTTTATCCACTGTGATTTTTCTTTTAGTTTTGTATATCAGTTGAATTTAGCGTAGTCGTTAAAACGGAAACATGCAAAATATCACTTTAACAAGCCATTACGCGAAAACTATGAGAGATAAAAACATTTCATACGTTCCAAATTTAGTCACAATTTGTGTCTAAAATAAGAAAAAAAATATTTGGTAGAAATAAAAAATAATAGAATGGTGATGAAAATTGTGGTAGCCGCGCCCATAACGCTCCACGTTCAGGTATTATTTGTGTTTGTTACCGCAAGTAAATGTAGAATCATGTTTAGTTCGCTCGAGAATTTAACCTGCACCCATAATACAAAGGTCAGAACAGTCGTAGTTAGACAAATAGCAATTCTTAGTTGCGTTAATATCTGAGATGTTTTATTTATTTGAGGGTGAATTAACACAAATGTTAAAAACATCAAAAGGGCTCAGCACCATAATGTGACACAAAAAAAAACGGCTTAAAATTTGTAATAATAAAGCATCTCCTAACTCGTCTTACATTCATTGATTTAACAATGACAAACTGGAGACAACGATGTTATAAATATAGGTCTAGACACAAGCTTATCCACCAATGGTATTGAGTTGCCCCCTCCCCCTTTTTGATTGACAGCACTGGTACAAAGTTGGTGTTTTTTTTTAAGTTGTTACATACCATTATACTACTAGTGCCCCTTGCGGCTAGGACACTACACTAACTCTCTCTTCGTAGCCCCATTTACCGCAAAGTTAGAAAATCACCACTGTATAGGCTGTTCACAATAAACTGAGCACTCATCTAAGGGCTTATACACGGGGAGGGGAGTTTCCGGGTTCAACCCCCCCCCCTCCTGAAATATGGAAAAAAAAGTAACCATTCAATTAAGAATTTATGTATAAATTTCGTACCTATGCATCACATTGTCTCTAGATTAGTACTAGTAAACTAGTAAATCTGTTTGGGAGTATTCAGACTTCAGAGCAACTACTAGTAATATCCTTCACTCCAACATTTTTCATCTTAAAAAAAACTTAATATTACTACCATTAGTATATTCAATTTTGCGATACTAAAACTGCTTAAACAGCACCATTTTGCACCTTGAAACCCAATACCCAAATATTTCCGGGGGAGGAGCCCCGGACCCCTCCCCCCTTTTGACTGTTGGGATCGGTGTTCCTATAAAATCCCCCGTTTGAACCCCCCCCCCCAAACCAAATCCGGGCTACGCCACTGCACTCAGCAGAACTTGTAATTGATTAAAAATATGTTTTATTGGACCAATATATGTTAACTTATGAAAGTGCTGAAACGTTTAGATTGGTTGTTAGTTATATGGAAGTTTTCATACTGAAAATAGCAAATATGGCTGAAAACCGGCTGAAAGAAAACTTTGTGCAGAGCTCACTTAATCGTGAATGGCCTATTCTACAACACGAATGTGTGAAGTTTTCTGATCTCCGATGGTATAACATTTCGTGGTTCGTTGTGCAATGCAATTCGTCTTACATGGTTTACCATGCTACCAACATCGGCTTACTAAGTTGATATACGCTCTTTCGTGAAGATAAATTGGATGGAGTTATGCAGAACGGAACCAATCCACAAAGTAATTTATTTTGAGATAATCATTCCAAGTAGAAGAAGAAGGTATGAAGTATATCTCAAAAAAAGAACAAGTATTAAATCATAATATTTGCATGAAATTAAGAAAATTAAGAGGCCAGAAAAAGCAGTTTCTGCAAGGTTTATATGGACACAGTAGACTTCGACCTTGAATATCTCAGCTCTAGTAATATGTGGATTGGTTCTCTTCTGCAGAACTCCATCCAATTATTGAATTTATTTTTTGACACGGCATTTTCCAGCTGTAGAAAAATGCACTTGTTTGTTGAACAGACTACACCGGAGACGCCAACGATTGTTTCAGGAACTGGCACAATTAAAACAAAGACCATATTCTAACTCCAGTGTACAGCCGAGTTCTTGTACGGCGCGGTAGGACTCGGGTTTGATCCCCGGCTCCGAACATCCTGATTTCGGTTTCCCATGGTTTCTCGAAATCACTCCCGGTGAATGTTGGCTGGTTTAGTAATTAACAAAGGCCATGACCGCTTCCTCTCCCAGTTGCCTTTGTTGTATAAGTTGTGCGTCATCGTCTGTAATGGCATCTCTGCCGAAGAGACATACAGTCTGCTTATGTTACCAGCGCTCTAGTGTTGAGCAACATAACTAGTGACGACCAGATGTGGGGCAAAGAGTCTTACTGTTAAAACTTATAGACATTCCTGTCCATTCATAACTTCCAGGCACACACATATTAGGCGTTTGTGGAACCGTAGTAGGTATAATATCTACTTAGCAGTATTGGTCACACGATCAGATATACTCAGTCATTGGATGTTTGACGGTTTTTTTTTCGAGCGTAGGGCCTACTTAGTATGTTGGCGGCCTATTTAAAAAATACAGGCAAAATCTGCCGTAGTGGTATATTTCAGTCGCCAATCTGGCAGAGTTGTGTTAATAGTCCAGGTTAGAATAGTGCATAATATCCTTTTGTACTGGTACAATATACGTACATAGTATTACTGTTTTGTACTATTAATGTGTACTGTACAAAATGCTACAGCTAACTTCAAAATATTTCGATAGAAGTAAGGAATTGCAAATTGAAAGTCCGTTACATATAACCGCAGCTTTTTGCGTTAATTGAGAGTTTGCTACATGCAAATAAATTTAAAATGTTAAAAGTTAATATGTTCACTAGGCCTCATAATTCATAATTATATAATTTATTCCGCTATAATTTCTGCCACTAGTTGCGACTGTATTGTCGAGAAAGCAAATAATCTAGCATCGACATTGCCGCTTTAGAGAGTTTCTGTGTTTATGGGAGTGATTTTATTTTTTGCGAATTGAATTAAATTGATGAAATTACCTTGCATTTCAAGGAAAAAAGTTTATATTTAAATCAAGATTACTTTCTCTTTCTCTAGCCTAGCTAACGTAAATGTTTGTGCCATCTGTCATTTTATGGCCACCTTACGCGCAACTAACAGTGATAAATGTCTCTTGCCGAACCAGTCTATAAGAAATAATATTATTTCCTTGATATTTACTAGAATAATTGACAAAGTTATACATAGTAGACTATGTGCCAATTATAAGGCATCAGTATTTTTTTCAGATCTGAAATAGTGATACATAAGATATTTTAGTACAAACAAGTCAATATTTAAAACAGGATATAGGGCTGATACAAAGCTGAAAAATGTTGTCTACATATAAGGGGCAGAGATTCATAGTGGTGCAAGTTACAAATATTAAGTAGTGAAGTTGTTATTCATATTGTACACATAAAAAAATTATTGGTAAATATTTCACTCATAACCGAATTTCTGAATACCGTTTTAGTATTGCAGAAACAAATCGCATTTTTCATGTGACTACAAAAAATTATTTACAAGAAAAATATTAGGCAGTTCACGTTAAAGTGAGACTGCATAAAGTATTCTTTCAGTCATTTTGCAGCCATCTTTAATATTTGTAATATAAAAACTTCAATGTAACTACAAACCAGTGTAAACGTTTCAAAACTCAGAAGTTAACATGTATTGGTCCAATATAACATATTTTAAATTAATTATAAGTTCTGCTGAGTGCTCAATTTATAGCGAACAGCCTGTACCTGACTTACACCACTGTAAATTGAAGCCCCTCATGTGTAACAATTAGCACTTAGTCAAGTGACATAACACCGTCCAATGAAGCTAAGTTAAGGGATATGGAAACGTATGGTGTCGAGCGGACGACTTGAATACTCAATCGTCAATAAAATCTTAACTACTCATCAAAATTCGATAATAACTTAGCCGAATAGATATGTTATCTACGAACGTTTATTTATACAACACTATGCGGTAGTATGCTTTACTTTCGAGTAAAAATTTAAAAACTTTTTTAGAAAAATAAGGGTTTGCAACCACAAAATCTACAAAAATGGGAAAATGTAATTTTTATAATTTGTAATATGGTAATATATACGCCTCAATAATAACCGAATTTATAAAATACTCGTTTCAAGATAATTGTAACATCCGTAAACGTCTCGCGCAGAGAAGGATACGTGCCTGACGGATAGTGGTGGCGGCGACGAATAGATGATAGTCGTGTATCCAGACAACGGGGCAGGTCTCATGTTTGCCCTCGGCATCCAGGTCCTTCAGCAAGGTACGCAGTGCGTGCAGAGTGTGCGTAGCAAACTGCGTGTTCACTTCGCAGTACGCCTGCAACATCACACACACACTTACATAATTACACACTTGCACACTTACTCATCAGCATTCAGACCATCCGACAATCCGGAACGCAACAATACCAGTCACAAATTCATCTGTGAAGCTCCGCTTAGCAATGGCTATAGTCAACTCTGAGTTTGCTGAATTGGTACCTTAATTCCCTTCAGGTCTTGTTGGTTTACCTCACCTAACTTCTATCTTAATTTCTACTAGTCAGGGAATTTTGGTATTTATATAGAGTTTTTCGGAAATAGTTTTACAAACTTGGAGGATGGGTTCCTTACAACAAAACAAAAAAACTTCAATTCTATCTTCCTTCATTTTTCTGTTACTAACAAAAAATTAGTTCAATGTGACGCAAGGTAGATAGTATAAAAAGTAATGTTGTTAGATAATTGAATGTTGTGGGTGCAAGTACACTGATGACTCATCAGTATCCCCTATGACGGACGTGGGAGTGTTTGACATTGTATGTATGTATGTGTGGAAGCAAGAACATTTACCGTTAATTTCTGAGTTCATGACACTTTCACCAATGCGGGAAATTACTATTAATATAACGAGTAAAAATCGGCCGGTGTTTGTTACAATTATAAAATAACGAATTTTCCCACTGCAGGGCAAAAGGACACCCCCCCCTTTTTTTTTTCACCCGTTTTACTGCCGTAACATCAGACTCTGGACCACCCCCTCCTTCCCATCGAATCACGCAAAAGAAATCAAATTTTAGCTACGGCCCTGTCTAACACCCCCAGAAAAAAAATCTGGGTGCGCAAAAAGAATGAATGCGGAGTTGACGTCCGGCCAAGAAAGAAACAGGTAGCTTCCAACGATGACCCTCCGCTGCGACATTCGACTATATAGTCGAATATACAAAATATTTCTAAACTGCGACATGCGACTTAGTCGAACATCGAATTAAATGACTCTGTAAACCATATACACATTGTTTTCTCGCTTAACAATAATCAAAAATAAACTATTTACAAAAAAATATAATTTTTTTACACTATCTTGGCACAATTTAAAATTTTTTATTCCGCAGCAAAAGGCGCAGACACCTCAGTTTTCAAAGTCTTTTTTTTTATTTGTACCATACATTTTTTCTTACTATAGACATAAATTGTGATTAAATCTTTCTCCTATGAAATTTTGTATAGCTCATAATTTTTGCGTAATGGGTCGTAAATGTCAAAGTTTGCACTTTACGGTTTTATGTACGCCGCTAAAACCAACGAAATACCAAACCGAAAAAATTCGCAGCGTATAACAATGCTGTAGGCTATGATTTGACATGTATAAAAATAAAAAAATAAAATATTTTTGTACTTAATAAAAAATTTTGAATTTTAAATTGTCAATTTGAAAATTTCAGCAATTTTTTTAAATATACAATATATATATATATATATATATATATATATATATATATATATATATATATATATATATATATATATATATATATATATATATATATATATTGTTTTATATGCCGGCCAGCGGCATCGTCCGGCACGATTCCTACACGCAAAAATCCAAGTATCGATCCCGCCGGGAATCGAACCCGGATCGCCTTGGTGGGTAACGAGAGGTCTGACCCCTCGGCCACCGCGACCCCACATGAAGTAGGATAACATGTATTTTCCCGATATCCTTGACATCTCATAAATATTTTCATACAACAGTTTATTCTTTAAAGCTGAAAAAGCCGCAAAAAATTTTCAAAAATTCCACGCGGGCAAAACCGCGGCAGCTACACTGAAAAAAAAGAGTATAGTTGCAGGTACCATACTTGTGTTAAAATAGGGACAACGAACAATTTTGGTTGTTGGTACTACTCTGGACAGTCCCTTCAACAATATGTTCTGTAGAAGTTACCATCTGGTGTGTAAAAGCAACAAGGCTTTTTTTGTTTCTTCTACAAAACAGATTGTTGAAGGAACTGTCCAGAGTAGTACCAACATCCAAACTGTTTTGTTGTCCCTACTTTAACACACGTATGGTACCTGCAACTATACTTTTTTTTTTCAGTGTAATGCAGACATATTTGTATATTTACAAGCATTTCCTGTAACATTTACAATTTTTTTGCATACTTACGAAAACATTTTTCGGCACCTAGTTTCCAAAGAATTATAATGTAAAAGATAAATAATGTATTTACGGTGTAGCCTACCTCCCACGTGTCAGCCTCGAACACGGCTCTGTCAGGCATGGAGTGGAACAAAGGCCAGAACGTTCCGTTGCAGCAGCCGTTGTAGAACTTGTCGAACGTCTTCTCGTCCACCTGCACTGCGGCGACCTGGAAGAAAACCTCTGATCATTACTCGAGCCCGCAATGCAAGCTGGTTGCTACAGCTCTTGGGTCCGCGGTGGCCGAGGGGTCAGACCTTTCGCATCCCACCAAGCCGATACGGGTTCGATTCCCGGCGGGGTCGGTCCCCGGATTTTCGCATGCCACTGGTCGGAGGGTTTTCTCGGGGATCTCCCGTTTACCCCGCCCATTCATTCCGGCGCTGCTCCATACTCACATATCACCCCTCACCAACGTCCTAAAAGAGGAATTCTAGATTTTTGGCAGCAAAACTCTTAAAACTCTTTTGGGAACTCTAACACGATTACTTGGATAATTTAGAAAAACCCCTAATAACAATTTTAAGAATTAAAGAATCTTTGGGCAGTGCTGCGTTAGATTTGTTTAACCTGAAGAATGCTATCAATATAAACGTACATAAAATACTAAGTTCAAACTTACTGTACTCAGAAGGTTTTTTTTCTGTATTAGGCAAAATCTAGGATATAATCATCTTAACAATCTATTTGATTGCCCCCGTCTCTTTGAAAAACTTTTTTGTGTATTATGGCTTATGTAATGTACAAACAACAGTTTACAATTATTCCCTAACTGTAACCGTAAACGTCTATCTTGCCAACAAGGACAAACTTTTTGAACGATATTATGTGTTTTATTTTCCCCTTCTTGTCCTAAAAATTTAATAAGTACCTGATGTAAACTGTCAGCGAGTTTCCAATCTTTAGCATGGACCAGAAACTATTTGCTTCTGTTAACTCTAGTCTGTTGTCTGGCTGTAAAACGCATGAAATTGCCTTGTGTCCTACTGTTTTTTCCTTTATTTTATGCACATGTTGCCAAATGTGAAAGCAACTGCAATTTTTAGGCAAACATTTATTCGATATTTGCGACACATCTTTCGTGAGTGGTAATCTTCCTTTTTAGCGAAAGACAAAATTAGTATGGTCATTAGCAGCTAATGCTGTTTTATATGTGACTTTCTTATGCCGAAACACTACAGAATCCTTAGTGTCTGAAACCTTGTCACTAAATGTCAGCGGTTTTATTTCAAACGCAACTCACTGTGACGTTATTAGATCTTATAATACAAATCGATTGGTGAATTCTGCTTTTCCTTTCCAACAGTCCGTACCTATGATTCATGTTCTAAAAATAAGTACCAACATCTTCCTACCATCATTTCACGAAATTGCCTTACCTTTCTGACAAAATCATACTACTAAAAATAATTAGAATATTTGCTTGTGTGCGAACAACATGGTGAAAATTTCCATGATGGCATCCATCTTTTGTACCCTCAGTGTCGAGCAGGCCAGACCAGACCTGCACCTGATATATGGGTGTAGCTAAGAGAAGCTAGGATTGACTTACTTGCTTGGAGCGGAGACCGGCAGTGGGAGCCTTGTCGCTGGGGTCAGACTCGGGGATGGGCTCGGAGGAGTCCACGCCATGCAGGCCGGACCATCCTACCCAGAGACCATCGTGGGCGATGACCACTGGTGCTACAGCTGTCACCAAACCACCAGCACTGCGGGAACCATGCACACAATGACCTCAATGCCTGTTTACAATCAACGGGTATACAAATACTGTCTATAAATTTATATATAGTGTGAGTGTGCATAGGCTATTAGATGGACAAACTGCAGAAGGTTATTTATTCCTTGCGAAAATATTTTTTAAATAATTTAAGTACTACCACTTTTATATGAAGTGATTTGCAATGGAGCGACGGTCTGCAAACTACCTGAATACATAATACGCATTAGTCAAACGATTATATACTCGTCCAACTTACTCATAGGCAAAAATGTCAAGGTCTGCCGGGTAAAATCAAGGTTGTCTTTAGTAGAAGGCAGGAGTCTTGAACGTGGCAAAGCTGCATCGTAGGCCTGCTGCATGTCGCTCATTGGTAGTCCTAGTCAGTGTAGACGTGTACACACCACTAAAGCTGCATCTATACACGTTGCAGAGACTAGGATGGCCAAGAAGAGACAAGTGGTAGGCTCACGATGCAGCGTTGCCACATTCAAGACTCCGGTCTTCTACTAAAGACGGCCATGGTAAAATGCATCTTTCCAATAGTTAAAAGTTGCACTTTTGAATGACAAACCTGCTGTAAAGAAGTCACACATGTAGCTGACATCACATAGAGACTACGGCCAGTGTAATCTCATACTGTAATACTGTATATATAGGACTGCTAAGTCTAGTCTGTTGCCAAACAACTACGCGAATTTTGCAGATCCCTACTGAAAAGGCGTGCAGTGATATCGTAGATCACTCGCCTTGCTGACACTTTCTGTAGAGATCCCCATCATTTTGTTGATGGAAAGTTTTAAGCCTAGTCTACTGCACGCTTCTGCGGTCGTTTCACACGAATCCTGTGAGTAGTTTCTCAGATATAACATGCTGAGAAAGCTGTTATTAGCCATTTTGAGGAGCTCCGAAATGATTTTTCTAATCGGCATGATGCTTTGGAAAGACCCTAATTCGAAATTTGAAGTGTATTTTCTTTTCGTATATAATAAGCATATACGGAATAGTTTCGTAAAAAATTGTATTTACAAACACGCTGCAGCACGTTTTAAGCACGAGGTAGGCGAGGTCCTTAATGGCTACTAAATAAGGTAAACCCGTAATTTTATGCTTGTGTGTAACTGTGGCAGTTTTATAGACGTCACTCGAGTGTACATTTCCTCGTACAAAAAATTATAGCTCAGCCAGTTTTCCCATAATAGCACTACAAAGTCAACATTTGCATAATTTTTCTTACAATTTACAAAAGCCAATGAACATAATGAAACGAAAAAATTCACGTTGATACAACATGCCACGCGGACAACTGCTTGTCATGTTTTGTAATCCATTACAAATATGATTGTATTTTAAAAAAATGGAATTAAAAAAGGCAAAAAATTAAAAATTTCTGATTTTTTAAGTGCAATAATATTTTGTAATGGATTTTTAACTCATGTGTCAAGCAGTATCCCGTGACATTCAGTTTCAACGTGAATTTTTTCGTTTCATTATGCTTATCGGAATTTACGGTTCTATAAGAACGAAAAACATGGCAATTTTGACTTTTAAATGGCATTACGCGAAAACTGGCTGAGCTAAATCATTTTGTAAGAGGATAATGTACTGTCAAGTTACGTCTACAAAACTAAGACTATTTTATGCAAATATAATAACTATATTTTCCCACTACAACTATACTAAAACAACCTGGCGTTTTGTAAACTATCGCTTTCTTGCTACGAGACAAATTACCGCCACAGTCAACTATTACCAAACTTATATGAAACAGAGTATAGTTTTTAGCCTTCATTTAACTATGGGAGAAAATATGACTGTCAAGCAAATGTTATGAAAATCGTTTCTGTGCGAAAACTTCACGAAATTATCGAAAACATAATTATTTTAAAAAATTATACGGACATTGTAATTGTTTGGAAAGACATATAAATACCACGACTACCAGACTTGGTTTCAGAAAACGAGAGCAAGAAATACCATAATTGAGACACATTTATGTTACACATTGTGGCTGTGTTGATCGGCAGGATGCGCTGATACAGATAGGCTTTGCTTGTATAGAAAATATCGTCTGGAACTAACATTTTCGTATTTAAACTCTGTCAACGTGATATCTCAATGCTATATTGTTTTCTTTTTTTATGCATTTTTTGACAGATTCTCTCGTAATAACTATGAAGATCAGCATATAGCCAATACATGTTCAGAATAAATACAATAAGATTCCTTTGATAAAAATATTTTTAAAAAATCTTAAATTGTGCTATTTTTTTACAGTCCTGTATGAAAATATTTGCCAGACTCGTTCTGGCGATGTCGGTATTTTCATAGGGTGTATAACGTATGAAATATTGTTACTTGGTGTCACGAACGCCTACAACGTAAAAAATTAACCAGCACTCATTTTACATTTCTTCAGTAGACGCTATCGAAACACTCTTTGTCTCCCGCTATTATGTAAAGTTTTCAAATCAAACGAATCACTGAGTTTCAAAAGGTACCTAAGTAAAATACATTTGTAATTTTTTTTAGAAGATTTAACTAGGGACGCACAATTTTGTGTGTGTGCGTCCGGATTCGTATTCCGTGTATTAAAATTAATTTGACGTTTCTAATACTTTTGTGTTCGAAAACGAGGTTCAAGATATTTTTTTCATTTCTCGCAAATCATAAATTGTGTCTCTGGTCCGTTTTGTAAATCAGTGAATCAGGTACACAATTATTTGGCAACGTTTAATCAAATACGCTACAACAGGCCAATACCAGATAGCTTGTGCAATTCTGCAAAACACCAGTTGTGTTTTCACCACACGCTAAAAGATAACAGCATATTTTATTTCATTGATATAAGATTTTCGCTACCAACACAACAATGTTAAAGAAACATTTATTTTCTCGACTAACTACTAGCTTTCGTTTCCACAACTGAAAATTACTAAAACTAAAACCGAAGTACGCCAAAAATATGTGCAAAAGACGATTTGTGCTACCGGAAATGTAAAGCATTAATTAAGTCAATAGTTCTACCCCTTTCCACAAGGTTCACAAACGTCGCTTTGTCATGAGGTGTTGATCATTATTGTATTTGCTTTAATCGCCATGTCCGTTCTGTGGCGCGATGAAACAGGATTCACGCAGTACAAGGTTTCACATTTTCCTTGTCAGAATTTCGAAAAGGTAAACATAGAAGTATAAAATATGGCGGATAAGCTGAGGAGGAATCCTTGCTGATGGAACTCACTTGGGAATCCTGTGCAGCTTCCCATCTTCATCCCTGACAAGCACGAAGGGCAGACGGTTAGAAACCACGATCAGCGGCGCAATCACTTCTTCTGCCATGTTGTTCAACCTGCACACACACACATACACGCACTTGTCACATCATATGCAATGTGAACTGTTAATAGTGTTCGACTAAGGCTGTTGAATAAGCTCCTTCCTGGAATGAAAACTTTGAGTACGAACAGTTTTAAAACCACCTCTTTGGCCATATTTCAAACGGTATCCTTCGACAAGGTCTCAGAATATATTGAAACACAAAAATTACATTATTGTTATTATTGTATTATAAATGTCTCTCTTGTGTCTTTGCTGTAGACTTAGATAATATACAAATGTATATAGTACGTTCAAAACAAATTGGGATAGTTTAAAAGGGTAATATTTTATTCTTTATTATTGTTTAATTTTATTTATATGTCTCTGTTATGTCTTCATTGTCTTACTGTTTAACATAAACTTAGACAAAATTCTATGTATGTACTATATTCAACAAAATTCACTAGTTTAAAATGCTGTGACTTAGATGGCCAGATTGATCCATAGTTCATTACATATGTGTTTATACTATGAGATCCCTAAAAATTTGTAATCCTTTATTGAAATCTTAATATTGTAAAATTGCATATGTTTGTACTATTGACGAATTCTGTAGCATTACTAATACTCGAATAGACAATAAATGAATCTGAATTATCTGCACTTGATGTACGTCATCATATGATGACACCTTTAAATTTTTTTTAAATTTCTCTTGTAACTGTTATTTGAGATGAATCATGTGCATTAATACAATCCCATTTTAAATTTGACTACTATGGTGGCAGGTGAACAATTAAAAATGTCAAGTACTGAAAGTATTCCGTTTGTGTATTTAAGTATAATTTATATAAAAGTAACGTAAAAAATTTAATCATTAAACATTTCGTCTGGTGATTCAACTAAACGTCGATACACGTCTTGTAAACCAGATTGATAAGTTTCTCACTAGACCTCCCCTATATTGTTAACGTCAGATCATGGAGCGTTACTTTTCGTATAATAGGAAGATATTGTTACAATTCGACCAGAGTATAAATGTGATGTTGCCACGTCGCTGGATAGGCAGTGTAGCGGCCGCTGACCTGGTGCGACCCCAGTGGCCACAATGGTAGCCTTGTGATTTTTTCTTGGGGGGGGGGGGGTTACATCAAGGAGAGCGTTTATATTCAACGTGTACCGCAGAACTTCGAAGACTTGCGACACCGCATCGAAGTACCTGGTCATACCATCACTCCTGATATGATGGTTTCGGAGTGCGTTTGTTATGTGTTTGTTGTCCACTCTGGCAATCCGATGTAAAATCTGGAAATTCGAGGAAATCAGATTTTGTCCTTTTCTCTGGTCTGTAATGTTGGCTGAAACTGGCTTTGCTATATCTCATTTTACGACGACAGAACGAATTCCCGTCTTCGCTACAAATAAAATAATCTTCTTTCACAGGCTTGTGAACCTGCGGCAGTTTGTTCGGTGACTCAGAACTTATTGGTTGAAACTCTAAGGGCTGTATCTATAAACGGCTTTCGAATGACAACCAACTGCTATCCCCATAGAGAAAGCATTATTGAGCAGTTGGTTGTCATTCGAAAGCCGTTTATAGATACGGCCCTTACTCTAGAATGCCATCTAGGGAAGAAGGCTGATGCCACTGTGAAGTCACTACCTCGTGTTACAATGTCGGTACGAGCATACCTCAAAATATCTCCTCTCAACTACTGCAGTGAAGTTAACGTTCTACCAACCCAATAACCTGATATTTTTGAGGTGGCTGCTTCAGTTCCATGGAAATTATTTCCTCGTCCAACTCTGGAGACTGTGTGCCTTGTAAATTCGTACATGTTTGTAAAGTGCAAGAATTTCTCCCTTAACTTTTCGATTCCAGTACTGTCCTCAAATACCTAACAAAACTTCTCATAACTATGAATATAGTCTCTTTCCGGATTCCAACCAGTGCGAAAAGCTCAAATTCCAAACCCAAACTTATATATTGCAATATATCACTACATGCGGTCTTGAAAAACAGTGTAAATACCTTTAAAAACGACGGAGAAATGAGAAAGGGTTTTCAGTTTCACGTCCACGAAAAGTTTGTGATTTTCCACAAGTAAACGAGTCGGACTTAACACTGGAATATACCGTAGGATACTGGTCGTGCAACTGTAGTGGTAACATAAGAGGCTGTTGCCAATATCTCCAACTCTGGTCTAAGTGAGTTAAATGGTTGCCCTAATTCTTGAACATTATTTTGCACTGTTTCTTAACCTTGATGCTCCATATCTGTCGGACTATGGGTAGTTTTACAAGCGTATAAGTCATTCGGGATAAAGTGAGCCCTAAAAATGTCACTAGCCGTTACTGAATATGATTGAACATCAGCTATAGTTGTCTTACTGTTTGTTTGGTTGGCAGCGAAGTTTCGTGATATAGTCCCGTGCAGCTTCCTATTTAAATTCAAAAATACTGAAACAAAGTCCACCGAAATCAATATACGTATACAGTAAATACATTGTTTTTATCAAACTTTACAGGATCCTACCGACCGCACAATTTATCTTACACGCGCAAATGTCAAGTGACGTGTCCAGAGAGATTAGACATTCCCCATCTTTTGCCGTTACGCGCGGAAAGATACGAATTCGCTAGAAATTGAACCTTAGCAGGGCTTTTTTTAGTGCTCACTTTATCCCGAATCGCCTATAAACTGGATCGTACAGCTAGGCTACTCAAGTTAAGTTCGTTCACTCTACATATAACTTGTTCAAGTTGTGGCACAACACTTTCTAAAACTCGCTATGAAACCTCATTTTGAAAGTAATTTAGTTGAGTCCGGAATTCTGTTCCTATAGTCTGTAATGCATAACGAAGAGTAGCTTATAATTCAGAGAGTAATACCTAATCTCGTTGCTGACAGGCCTGAAGTTCTGTTTCAAATATTTGAAATATGTTTCTTATTAGGTACCGTAAAATTGGGTGGTTAGAAACACTGGGATGAACAGAAACACAATTTTAAAGCTCAATTTTCGGTATTAATTCTGTTTCCAATATTTTGTTTTTAGGTAGGCAACTTAAAACAGTTTAAAACAGTACTTTAAAGTAATTATAATTTTTTTTAAACAAAATGTGTCAGCTAGGAATTTATTTCTAATTTTGTTTCTATTCACCACAGTGTTCCTAATCACCCCGTTTTACGGTACGTAAGGTCTGTCTGTAGCCAAGTTTGTGCCAAGTTAGGAACTATAGGTGAAGGTATTCCCGTTGTGGGCGTATGTGCGTGTCATCTACATTATAGCGTTGTTCCTGACAATCTATTCTCGCTGTTATGTGAATCAAGAGTGCGTGGAAAATAAATAAACGCTAAAACACTACTTCAAATCTACACGTTTTCTTAAAGTCAATATGAAAAAACTACAAAACAATAAATGTAGATAATAACTTCAGCCGACTTTATGAGCAAACATTTTCTCACAATGATGCATTTGTTAAGTGTCGTCTGTTGCGACGGAATTAAATGTACCGTAAACGGGGGTGGCTTTAGACATGTGAGGTGACTTTGCGGCGACTTCATACTATTTTTTATTTTCCATAATTGTAAAATGGAAATGCTAAAGGAGCTAAGTGCCAAAAAAGTCCAAATTGAATTTATTATATCAAAAATAACTAGGTGTTGATGCCAATGAAATACTGTAAGAATTAAGTCTCAATGAGTTTCGTGGCAGAGATTTTTGAGTATTTGAAGATCGCCGCCCCCATACGTCCGCAGCCTCTTGCAGTGCTACTTTCTGCCTTTTACGCAAAAACAAATTTCTGGCACTTAGCTCCTTTAGCATTTCCAATCTACAACTGTTAACAGTGAGTCCGTATAAATAAAATGTGAAGTAACTATTCACTATCCGGAATTTATTGTAAGCGTATTTCCTTATTCAGGGATATCCTTATGCGAAAAATAACTTTTGTAATGTCCCAGAGTCACCCGTAAGAGGTTACGGTAAGAGATTTCGGCGTCACTCTTCTTCAGATATACGTTAGGATACTTCTGAAAAAATGAACTTAAAAAGTTCGTAATAACTGTTATTTAACTTTGTGTTTTTTTATTTGTGTAAATTGGCTTCGAGGTACCAACAGTAAATGATTTTAGCGCTGAACGATGTACCATGCCTTCTTAGATTTATTACTGAAGCTTCAAATAACTTGTCACTTGCTACTGCTAAACTTTCAGCATCTCCTTATGCGTTATTATTGCTACCATCCATTTTATACAGTACAAGAGCTCAATGTAGGCAAAACCATCAAAACGATAGGCCCTATACTTCTTCTATGTCTACATAATTGCAAATATCGTAAGACGATAATACAGGAAAATCATGAAAAGCGTGAGACAAGTTATTTGAAACCAGCTCCCGTCGATTGGAGATGCGTTCCTTGAGCTAACGTCATTTTAGTCGCGTCGCTTCTGTCGTGCTAATGTAATTCTAGCACTGAATTTTGGGAAGCTATATATTTGCATGTAGGTTACTTATTAATTTAAATTAAATTATTGTGATTTAAGAATACAGGAATGCTCTTTAGCTGACATATCCGATAAGTTATTATTTTATACACGAAACCACTTAACTTGCAAAACGTATGTGTATGAAAGGAACACACGCCTGAAACTATGATACTTTCGTTTAAAAAACACACAACGCTTATTATAGATCATTCGGGATAAAGTTAGCACTAAAAATTTAACCTTTGAAAAATATCACTAGTCTTTACTGCATACAATTCAGCATTAAATACAGTTGCCTTACTGCTTGTGTGGTTGGCAGCGAAATTGCGCAATTTGTTCCGTGTTTTTTTTTTTCATTTAAATACAATAATACTGAAACAAAATCAACCGATAACGACATATTTATATTTTATGTATATCTATATATAAAAAGAAAGTCGTGTTAGTTACACTATTTATAACTCAAGAACGGCTGAACTTATTTGGCTGAAAATTGGTTAGGAGGTAGCTTAGAACCAGGAGAACATAGGATACTTTTTATGTCGTCCGACCGCGTTCCCGTGTGACGTCAAAAAGAATACAAGTCACTATAAAATGTGGTATAACAAAAACGCATATGACATGGAATAACAAAACGCAAATGAAAGCTAAACATAATTTTGTCTATGGTTAAGTATGTTGAAAATTTGAAATTTTATCACAAATCAATAATCAGTAATTTGTATTCTCTTTGAATCATCATTGACAATGCCGCGACCAAGACGATCGAATCTTTCCCGACAAAGCATGTTCACGGGTAGGAAGACCATCTGCGTTGTTTGTTCTTGCGCCTGATAATAAAACAAATGAAGAGTGCAACCTATGCACCAAAATACATGAAATATAAAGAATCATTAAAATACTTAATCCAAAATCTGCTTACTTATTGCCTCTAAGGCGGAACAGAGTTCGCAGAGCCAAGTAGTAATTAATAAACTTTTTTTATCAAACTGTATCGATTCATACTGACTGTACAGTTTATCTTACACGCGCAAACATCAAGTGACGGGTCCAGAGAGGTTAGACATGTCGCACCGTTAGCTATTACGCGCGGAAAGATACAAATTGGCTGAAAACAGAATTTTGGCAGGGCTTTTTTGCGTGCTCGCTTTATCCCGAACCGTTTATAGAAACATAATTTTTCGGCTCCTCAAAATGGCTAACCACGGCTATTTTTTATGCTGCTCTAAGTACAAAAATACAGCCCAAATTCGTTTAACACAACACTATAAATATGCTTTGGGCTTTACTTCCAACTTTCCGCAAATAAAATTGTACGGTCACTGCTTAAAGTTTCTTTTGTATAACCCGGTACACACCACCCATAATTCAGTTTACAATTTCGTACCTAATTCAGTACAAGTAGCACAGAGACAGTGTGTACCGCAACTACGCTGGTTCCAGGCAGAATTCCGTACCTAATTTCACAGATAGAGCGCGTCCTATTTTTCATCGTAGTGTGCGTTCACAAGCATACGCAATGCAGAGTTTCAGCCGCCGCGCATGCGCAGTATGCAAGTAGTGTTCTTCTTTCCTATTGAACAAACGACCATCGGAGTTTTCAATACCTAAACAATACAAGATTGCTTCACTTACTTGGCAATTACACGTACGCCTAGTATTGTGAAATAGTTTTCAGGAATTTTACAGTTACACATAATGGAATACAGCAGCCAACATCACAAATACCTTTTTTTTTCTTTATGTACCGAAACATGTTAGTAAACAAAGATACTGTGTACACAACACCGACGTTTTGCTACATAATTCTAGTATCAAATTGCAAACAAAATTTATGAACAGAATTATGGAGGGAATTGAGTAGAGGATTAAGGGTAGTGTGTGTACCGGGCTTAAAGGAGAAAAAAAATATATGTGATTTTGATTGTGGTATTCCATAAATTACAACAGTAAAATAGCCGAAAACTATTTAATAACAAAGACTTGAACATAGTTGCCAAATAAGTGAAAAAATCTTGCATTATTTACGTTTTGAAACATTCGACTGCCATGTGTTCAGCAGGAAACAAGAACTGTATTTCTATTCAAAGCATATTGGTAACCATACTTGTGTATTTCACGTGCACATGCGCGTGAACATACACTACGATGAAAAATAGGACGGGCTCTATCTGTGAAATTAAGTACGGAATTCTATCTACAACTAGTGTAGTTCTGGTAAACTCTCTCGCGGTGCTACTTGTACCGAATAAGGTACGGAATTTGGTGCTGAATTGTGGGTAGTGTGAATTGGACTTTACATCCTTTATCATAACTTTTAACTTACAGTCATAAAATCTCAAATAATATATGACACGCTAGCCTGACGAGCAAAATGCCTACTGGTAGGAACTGAACTAAACTAATGGACAGTTAGTAGTGAATGCAAACTGCTGAAAAAAAATTCTAATATAACTCACGTTTCAGAACAAACTTGGCTGAATAAAACAATAACATAGATTTCTATTCAGTCTCCATACCAGCTATGTTCAGCTTTCTTTCTTACGATCACAACAATCTCCAAAGACAGAAAATAGTCGGGACTGCAGTGAGCAAAAAATAATTTTAAAACACATACATTAATCTATGGCCATAGAAGAAGATTTCCGGATTCTAAGGGCCAGTTTCACAATCTCTGTTTGAATTGTTGGTTATCTAACCATATTATAAATACAAACGAAACTTTTAACTACTGGTTAATACTATACCGTTTCTCAAACCACTTCTCCCAGTTAAGAACGTCGTGATTAGTCACAGAATAAACAAATAGCAACAGAAGCGACAAGGAAATATTTTTAATTGTTGTTATCGTGGCTCTCGGGGCGTACATGAATAAAAAATACTAACCCTTTGTTGTCCAGATGTGTCAAATTCTTGAAGTCGATTATTGACCGTCGGTACTCGTAAGTACCACTAACATCAGAAGCCCATAACAATTGCTATGTGTGCTATAAACTGTGTGTAGCCTGTTGGTACTCTAAAGTACCAGTTTAATATTATATAGTAGTTTTCAGTTTTGAAGTTGGTAGCATGAGAAATTTTTATTTTCGTGTTTTGTTGTTGTGTGTAGATCGTTTTGGGTAGTGAAATTCGCGTGACAAGAAATCGTAAATTATAGAGTTTTTATGTTGCCGAATCAGTTTCGAATGATTGAATTTATGTAATATATGTAAATAATATATTATTGAAGTATATTTAGACAAAGTTCATAGCTTTATTTTTACGTGACGACATAAAATCTTAGGTGGACTTACAAGTACCGTCAGGCAGTTCGTAAGTTGGCGATGAACATGTACATAACCTTGCTGACATTTATTTTTGTTTAGTTTTATTACGTTATCAGTGTTTTATGTATTATCTCAACACATATAGGCCACTTTTACATTTATAAAAATGTCAAGAAAATTTTCATTTACCAAAAACACAAAATTTAGGGTGCAGTGTGGAAATGTCCCCGAAAATAATGATGCCGACACTGACATTGAAAATGACTCTGATGATGATATTGGTGCCACAAACATTTTTGACGCGGTTTTTGAAAAAGAGCTGGATGAAATTCAAGGTATGGAAGACCAAAATGAAGACGAATTGCCTGAAGACGACGACGACGACATTGCTGTGGAGGAGAATCCCGATCAGCCTGGTCCCCCTGAATGTGTATATGATCATGATTACAATGCAAAACAGCCGCAAGAAACTCGCAAGTGGAAGAAATGCAAGAAAGACATGGTTATGCCAGAGTTCAATCTAAGTGATGGTCCCATACAAGAAATTTTTGAAGATTGCGACAGTCCCACAAAAGCATTTGTGAAACTGATTGAAGGAATAATGGAAGACCTCGTATTTCAAAGCAATTTGTATGCTACGCAGAAAGGGAAGACACTCAATTTGAAGGTTGGGGACCTGTAGGCCTATGCCTTCATAGGAATAAATTTTCTTATGGGTTACCATAAGTTACCAAACTGGAGACATTATTGGTCGACTTTATCTGATCTATCGGTACCAGTTGGTTCGCAGACAATGAGTAGAAACAGTTTTGATATGATTCTGAGTTTCCTCCATGTCAATGACAATACGGCAATTCCTAATGGGAACAGAAACAAACTATATAAGTTGATACCATTAATAAACTATCTCAACAAGAGATTTGGTGAAGTTTACCACGGTACAAGGGAACTCTCAGTGGATGAGTCGATGATTATATTCAAGGGACGTTCGACAATGAAGCAGTTCAACCCTCTCAAACCAATAAAAAGAGGGTATAAGATTTGGAATCTTGCGGACATGAGAGGCTTTCAACATTTACCAAGAAAAAGATGAAGTACAAGAAGAGCGCTACAAAAGATATGGACTGGGAGAACGTGTTGTGCTTCATTTGTGTGAAGAAGAACTCAACAAAAACAAAGTGGTGTTTTTCGACAATTATTTCACTTCAGTCCCTCTTCTGGAAAAACTTCGTGTTGAAGGTACCATGGCATGTGGCACCATTCGACAGAAAAGGAAAGGTTTGCCTAGTCTAGCCAACGAGAAGAATTTGAAAAGAGGAGAGTTTGACTGCAGTTTTTCAAACACTGGAGTGGGCTATTTTGTACGGAAAGATACAAAACTTGAACATATGGCCTCCAATTTCCATGGGTCAGAAGAGTCTGAAGTGAGACGTCGCCTGAAAGATGAAAACACAATAATGCTCCCTTGTCCAAAGATAATTAATGACTATAATAAGCATATGGGGGGTGTGGATCATGCAGAAAGGCTTCGTGTTACGTACGGTGTGAACAGGCATTCCGAGAAGTGGTGACACCGCATCTTCTGGGGCCTCCTGGACATTGCATTCGTCAATTCTTACATCATATATTCCCTGTTGCATGAGAAGCCATCTCTCTTGCAGTTCAGAAGAGATGTTGCTGCAGGTCTAATGACCTACAAAGTTCCGTCATCTGGAGGGAAGCCAGGAGAGAAAAGAATCTCTTCAGGAAAGAAGAGGGTGCTTCCATCACCACAAGGCTCAGCGAAGCGGAGAAAGGCAGGACCGTCGGTGCCCAAAGATGTGCGGCATGGAAATAAAGGAATCCACTGGCCTACATTTTCCGACCAGCGAGGACGTTGCGAAATATGCAGTATGAAGAACATTCAGTCACGGCCGCATTGTAAATGCTCTCATTGCAATGTATTTTTGTGCTGCAATGAAAAGAAGAATTGTTTTGTGGAGTACCATAATGTGTGATGTGTGATCTTTGCTTCCCACAGTTTCAGTGTTTTTAGTTTATAGTTGTTTGACAGCAATAGTTTGTAGCCTAGTTATTTGATTGTAGTTTTTTTTAGCCATAACTTACTTTGTAAATAACAGTTTGTAATTTATAGTTTGTTGCCTGATTGTTTGCAGCTACTCGTTAGCAGGATTTTTTTAGCAATACTTGTACTGGGTATGTGGTTTGTATTTTGTGTACCTAGAGAAAGATTGTACATAATAGGTCTTTAGTAATTTTGTGCAGTTAACGAAAAGTGTTTTACAATGTATATTACTGACTTTGTAAATTAGGTACCTATTCTATTTTATATTTTTTTGCTATGATTTTTTTTTCAACAGACACGTGTGTAACACACATAAATTCCAAAGTCTGTAAATATCGTAGTGTTTATTTTACCTTTGTGTGATTCCTTAGATGTCAAGTACATTTCACTTCATAGGTTATGTTGGTTTTGTCATATGTGCATTCATTATCAGCTGACAGCCTGAAGGTACTTTTAAGAACCATAACAAATAATAACATAAAATAACTGTATATTGATATTTGGTATATGTCAAGTTGATCTAATACATTTATTTAATAAGAAAATAAATAAAAACCCCAAAAAATTACAGGATTTAAGTGCTGGGCAAAGAAGCTATAGAAACCACCCGGTACTTTACAGTACCGACAGGCAACAAAGGGGAGACATTGGTTTATGTAACCACTTGTATTGCATGAGATTTATTTATTTATTTATTAGAATGCTTCCGGAGCCCGGGCTCATATTGGAAGCTGTACATACAATAAACATAAGGCCGGTTTAAAATATTTATACATTTTTATAACATAATTGTCACATCATGTAAAAAAAAAGAATATTGCACTTTATGAAATAAGTTGATATAAACACACAAAACTAAAAAATTTTAACTCTACAATACATATAAGAGGAAGGATAATTGCTGGCAATTTGCACTTAATTGTAATTCAGGAACTATGCTATTAGGTAAGATAACAATTTAGATTGAAATATAAGCAGAATCAAACTCAAAAATACAAAATACAAACACAATACAGACAGAATGGTATATAATCTATCAGCTTACTAATATGCATGTTATTTTGCACGTTATAACTCGTGCTTACGGTAGTAAATACTGTGTGTATTATGATTTAGGAAGTTCAACAAGTTACCTTCAGAGTTAAATAATTGTAAAATAATCTCCTTTTTTTATATTAAGGTTAAAAAATGGATAAGGGAAAAATAAATGTAAAATGTATTAGTATGCTAGTAACTTATTATTGGTTTTGGAATCAAGTTTTTAGAAATTAATATTTTTCAGATGTATTTCTACATTAGTTCTATGCAAATGGCAAATATATGCATATATAAATGAAATATTAACTAAATGTTTATAAATAATAAACATGACAATTCGAGGCTAAACATGAGATGATAACTATTAGAAGCGACATAATGGAGATTTTTAACCATTGTTATTGTACCAGCTCTCAGGGCGTACAGGATAGTAAACAAAGCCATATGGAATTTTTTGATATTGGTATGAACAACCGCTTATATGTCTGTATTTCATTTACATATTTATAAATGGTAAATGTAATGTTACTTACGTGTCAGTTACCTAACAGATAATAAAAAAGTTCCACTAAAGTGCAGTCTAACCAAACTCTACTAACTCCGACATGACAATCCATAGAGAAAACGAGTCCGATAAAATATCACGTCTAGTTGCTTCCGTTACTTGGTAAAGGCAAATATGGCAACCATGTAGTGATGTTTCACGTTGAACCCGTGCGTTGATTTTTTTTTGTCTCGGTTAACATTTGCTTGTAAACTGTATGGACGAAAGAGGTAATCGAAACGTGCACGTTCCAACAATGTTATTAAATATTTCTGAAAAAGTACTTGTAGTTACTTTAGTTGTTAAATATTCCCATGTTGTGGAAAGTAAAAAACACGGCTGCAGTGAACCGGAAAGAGAAAGAGGAATTGTGGGAATAAATTCAGGCGAGTTCAACATTTTGGGCGTGTGTTTGCGTACCAAGGAAACTTTAAAGAGAAGTACGAAAAAGGAATAGCGAAGAGTTTATGGAAGTCTTCAAGGGCGGGATATGGATTGCCGCTGAAAATCCCTTCTACAGTTTTGGATGAGAGAGTCGAAAGTCGTTATAAACATGGAAAACTTGTGGTGAAACTTCTGTTTTGTTTTATCGTTAATGCATATTGCAGGCTACAATGTCACGATCATAAAAATACAGAATAAAAATTATTTGTATTTTAAAAAATGCTGAAACTGAAAATAAAAATTAAATACAAATAATTTTTACTCTTTATTTTTATGAACATTACATTGTAACCTGCAATGTTTTTATCCACTGTGATTTTTTTTAGTTAGGTATATATTTTGGTTTTAGTATAGTCGTTAAAACGGAAACATGCAAAATATGACTTTACAAGCCATTACGCGAAAACTATGAGAGATAAAAAAATTTCATTAGAGCCAAATTTAGTCACATTTTGTGTCCAAAATAAGAAAAAAATATCTGGTACAAATAAAAAATTAAAAAATGGTGATGAAAATAATTTTAACATCCGTAAACCTATCGCGCAGAGATTTTCGGATAGTAAAATTATTTTCAAATTAAAACGCGAGTATATTTGAAATTCTGTTATTATAGAGGTCCAGACATTATCGTATTAAACATTATAAACATTACAGTTTCCCATTTTTGTACATTTTGTGGTTTCAAGCCCTAATTTTTCTAAAAACAGTTTTTAAGTTTTTACTCGAAAGTAAAGCATACTACCTCATATATATATATATATATATATATATATATATATATATAAACTCGGCAAAAAATCGAAATTTGATGAGTAGTTCAGATGTTATTGACGATTGAGTGTTCCAGTCACCCGCTCGACATCGCACCTTTCCAAACCCCTTAAAGATGTGACATCAGGACTACCGTTACCTTCCAGATAAATAATTTAAATGAGAAGTTTGATAAGCGGAATGCTTTGAACATGAGCTGTGACACTGGCTTGTGTTTAAAACTGTCACCATACGCACAGTACTCGCGGTGGTCACAGGTGCAACTCGGACAAACAGTCAAGTTTGTCGATGGCCGCCAAGTTGTGTGTTGCGTACGGCCACTGTTTGTAGGCATAAAAATAAATTATTTTAAAGGTTAAGAATTAGGTTAGTTTCCAGTTGAAACATGCTCTACTTAAATTGGTATCTGTATTTAAATTGATAAAATAATGAAATTCTTAAATGTTAAATAAGGCACTAAACCCACAACACCACATTATTACTCTGAACAGCAAACTTGCCTTACATTTTTAATACCACTAACCGAGAAAGCTAGCATCATTTTCTTAACTTCAAAATATTGCCAAAACAATTGTATATTCCAAATTCGAAAATTAAGGGGGTGAAAAGCCGTAAAATATGTTTTTCATTGGTCCTGGAGTTCTCTGAAACCAGTTAAGGTATTGGTTTTTTTTTCTTTAAAACGATGTTTGCTTATATATCTAAACAGAAAATTCAGAATTTTTCGATATTCCAACTCACAAGTCGATAAAAAAATTTCATGTGTTTCCAATTAATCCTCCGTGTCTCCTAAACCAGTTGAAATATTAAAACTGTTATTGCCTTAAAATACTACTTACGTAACTTAAAATTCCAAAAAACCATTAAAGGATTTTTCGAAATTCGTCCTTGAAAGCCGTTAAAAAAAGTGTTTCCAATTAATCATCTGTACCTCTTATACCCGTTGAGATATCGAGGTGATTTATTGATAAGCATGAAGCTTATGTAAATATCTAAAAATTGAAATCAAGATTTTATGAAAATCGAAAATTAAGGATGTGAAAAGCAGAAAGTGAGAATGACCATGGAGAAATAATTCAAAAGTAGTTTTTTTTTTGGACATACTACTTATAAATAAACCTCTTTGGACTATGACCTGTACATACGAAAGAAGAATCACGATCTTCCTTGAAGCATCCGTTTGGGTAAGTCTATTATATAAGTCTGTGGTATGGTGGGTTTCGGACAAAATTGTCCTATTATGATATTTGTTTCAGGTTCGTATCACATGTAAGAATTTTACTTAAATGAATTGATTTGCTATGAGCGTAAAAATCTTTGCTTAAAACAGATTAAGGCATATATGACGTAAGAAGAGAGTATAACTACTAAACAAAATTATTAACAGAGAAACTGTATACACTACACTATTCCACCCAGGCAATATGAAATATACACGCGAGCAAAGCCACGGACGCACTGCTAGTTGTTTATACAGTAAAATTTTTGTCATTCTGCATACGTGGATTTTTCCAATTGAACATAAACATTTATGCACATTTAAAAACCAAGAAACCTAACGATTGTTGACTGTTTTAATAAAGTGGGAGTTTTCCGAATTTAGTAGTGGGAAATAAATGTAAATGACACCAATTAAACAAAACTCCTAGGGATTCATTAGATACTGTGTTTGTTGCAATTGGAGTTTACAATTAGAATTTATTGGTTTGTGGAAATACGCCCTTGCTCATGTTTTGCTGATTAAACTTGTGTTGAATGACAAAGTACAAAAAAGAACAAAAAACAAACATAAAACACAAAAAAAAATATGAAAACGCAATTTCAAAGAATTCCGTTAATTTTGTGTGTGTTTTTTTGTCTGTTTTAGTTTATTTGTTCTATTTTGTACCTTGTCATTCAATACAGGTTTGATCAGCAAAACATGAGCAACGGCATATGTCCATAAACCAATAAATTCTAATTGATATATGGATACCGGTTATTTACTTTTGGTTTATAATTTATCATACTGTTACGTTTTTAGAAAATTTCTCATTTTTATTATTTGGTAGTGTTAGAGTATTTACGTAAAACGTACAGTATTTTATAACTTGTTTAAATGAGGGATTCTTTTAACATAAGTGAGACTCGCAGTCTAAATATCAGGTACGGCTTTAATTTACAATATATACAACTATTTTATTACATTTACGATGTTCTTTACGGAGGGAGGCAAGAATAGTTAAGAGACATTTATGATCACTTATGAGCCACTCAATTTAGTTACGACGATGACAGTCCCGCCCTGTTAATGATGTCGAGGCTGATGTAAGGAAACGTCCACGGCGATCGGCACGTCGTATATCTGGACGCCGTGGTGCATCTTGGTAGTGAAGTGGTCCTGGCGACGATATGAGGCAGACAGACCTCGTAGGTAGCGTGACACGCCCCTTTATCGCGCCCTGTGTGGCAACACGTACCGCTGTTGGAGTGGAGAGTTCTGCCTTGCAGTTTGCAGTAACTTATGTTTAATATTATGGAATTAGATATGACGTTTTATCGCGGGAAAACTTGACTGATTGCTGAATCTCGACGTACGTTAAACTTATGAGAAGATGACCGGCTTTCGCGTGTACGTGGATCTGTTACCCTATTGTTAAGGCTAGGAATATTTCGCGAGTCCAAAAACAGACATGTTATAATCCATTACCCTGTGCATACCGAAGCCCTACCATTTGTACATTACCTGCTACTCATTCAGACACCAGATAATGAACGAATAGCCGGGGCTTGAGTATGCATAGGACATTGGATTCTAGCACGCAGGTTATTGAACTAGAGAATTTTTCCTAGCCCTACCTTTTGTTTGTTTGTTTGTTTTATTGCATCCGTAAGATATTTACAATACCCAATAGTAATAATATATTAGACATAATAAATAGAAAACTTATACATTTACAACAATTACACATATTTATACAGACACTGCTATCTCATATGATATATAAATTCATGTTGAATCTTCGTCAGCTCCTTCTGTACACCAACTCTATAAATTCTTTGTTTTGGAAATCTGAAACAGAAAACAGGAAAGAGAAGCAGAAGAAAAAAAAAGAGATTTGTGCAGACAATAACCATCCCACTGTTGTAATATTTGACGCCTGTTATTGGTCTGCAGACAGTTGCGTTGTGTTGCAAGGAACCACAGTTCTTTCAAGGGTATGCTGGCACAAAAAACGTTCGCGATATTCCACCATCTCTATCCATGGCGCATCTAATCTAACTGATAAATGCGTGAGTTGAGAGAATTTTACAGTCATTTAAGGCAACGCACGATAGTTTTGAGTGATTATGAAAATACAATTTTTAAAGCAACATAATTTTCAAATCGAAGAATCCCTACATTGTTTCGTGACAAATATATCATAGTTTGAACGTAACTTTTGGTAACAATAAACCTCATAATTTGTAGTATTTTGAACCAAAATTATCACCAATTTTGTAATAAATATAAGCCAAATCCAAACACAATATTTTTTTCGCGAACGAATTGTTTTGCAAAACGCCTGTACCGAATTTTGCATCGTGTGACTAATCTTAGTCTTGCATTTTTTGCACCAATGTAAAAAAAACTACCTAACATCGACTTAACAACGAGGTCTTAATAACCAATGAGGATGAAGTGAGGGTAAGGGACAACACAATAGCCATGCATGCGCTGGGACTCGAACCCAAGACCTCACACACCGTAGACCGGCGCTTAGCCCACTACGCTGTCAAAAATAAGTCTCGAAAAATATCCAGTCCCTTTTTATAACTGATTATTTTTCATCGTCTGTCCATTGCTGAAAATACTGAAGAATTAAATTAAAAACACTAAGGTTGTATAAGCCAGTTGTATGGCGTACGGGCGTCGGACGTAATGAGTACATTTTGGCAAAGTCAATGCGTGCATAATGTAGCAGTGTGCGTCTGAAAAGGTTAAACATAAGCAATCACTGCGTGACTTTGTGTCCTTCTCGCCCGGAGAAGAAGGTCAACACGAAATCGGAAAGGGTAATATTTACACCGCGTCACAGCCACGAGTGGTTAATGTTTTTACCCTTCAATTAGCGTGACGTGCTCGGGGATTAATTATTTACGTGCCACGGATAATGGAAGATAAACCCTCTCAATCATAGCGTCCAATATAAAGGGTGTTCCCGACCTGTAGGACCGAAACTATACATTGATAGTACTGTAGAGTGTTTTGAGGACGGTAATGGACGATTCGAAATGCAGTTTAATTTTAATACCCAGCTTATACATAAAAGTATGATTACGTGACTTATTGACTTTTATGTAATTTTTCTTGTATGATATGTTTAAAATATTTCTTAATCAGGAGATAGTAAAAAAAAAAAACTTTTTGGGATAAATTAATGCCTTATTAATAGTACACTGAATTTCAAACATCAATGAGAAAAAAATATGCAGACACCTAACAATATTATTGTATAGTGTATCTAGTAACAAAAGTATCGTTTAAATATTCTAATTTTCTAGTCGGCTTGTGCAGTCATAATAATCAACATAGATTTAATGCCGGTATTCATAAACGTTTTATAAGGGTTTAGTTGCAACTTGTGTCATACATTGGTCATATAAGAATTCCTAAACGTAAAATATCAAGACAAAATCTTACACATAACGGAGCCTATTTCGTTATTTACGTTGCTCGGAAATCAGTGATTTGGCCTTGGCCTAAACTGACTACGCATGCGCAGTAAACTTACAGGCAGCTACAAACGTTACAACCTACTTTTCCATTCGCTTGCAGAATATCAATTCTAACGAAAAGAGAGAAAAATTGTGTTACCATACAGAAAATAAAACTTTGCGGTAGCAAGAATGTTAAATTGTAACCCAAGAATGTTGATTTAAAAAACTGAGAAGTTTAAAATAAAGTAATTTGTGATTTTCCAAATAATTTAGCATATGTGCATTATTTTCTGGCGCGATAGCACGATGTTTATTTACAGAAGTATTGTTTCTTGATATTTAAATAACGCAACAATAAGAAAACGTGTTGATATTAGCATAGAACCTTAATTGAAGAATTTATATTCCTCTAAAAATAGCATCTAGTCTTTAAGAAAACCCCCTCTGAATTACGGCTTAAATAAATTGGAATTATTTTTTTTATTCTTAGTACTTGAGAATTAAAAAGAAAATATTGTTCCTAGGCCTATGAATAATCAGCACATTTTGTGAACGGCCTACTTACGACATATGCGATGAAATTATTGTACAATTTTGAATTTAAAATACCTATATCAAGTACGATACGTTTCACTTGCTTTGAGAAGTTTTGACTAAGTTGTCATTTTCAAAAAGTCCAATATTTTTTTTAATTAATTTCCAAAACAATGTTTTACTGTGTCTAATAACACATAATGGGTACATTTATATAAAATGAATTTGGTTTACATTTTGACGCGAAGTACACGTTTCCCTTAGTCTGTGTTACGTCATGTTAAAGAGAATTATATGTTATTAAAATGTTGTGGCCGATATTGTCGTGACTTGCCGCGGAGAATGCTTACTCTGTTGAGAGGCGAATCTCTGTAATGACGTAGCACACGTCAATGACAACAGATAAAAGTTCGTGGCCAACTGAATTGCAGATTATGCTCTGTTATGTTTAGGAAAGTGAAGTTTAGGCTGCTACCAAATGATAACGCGTAGTTTGCATGTCTCTAGTGATTGATATATGTTCATGTATATAGAAATAATAAGTTAAACTAATACGACTACTTTCCTGAATTTTGGTGCAAATCAACCCAAAATAATTTCAAATCGGTCATGTAATGCTGTTTTATAACGTAGTGAAACGACAATTAGAAACTAGTTAACGATTGGACAGTGAAGTTTCTAAAATTAAATTTGCTTGCAAGCGCGCCAATTGTTTAAAGAAAACCATGTAAAAGATGATGTATTAAAGACGTGAATTTTTGGAAATTAGAGGACGTTATATTAATATCATAAACACAGAATCATAAAATAGGATTCCATACACGTTACCCTTCTTAGTTATACAAACTGAATCAGGCAAGTGGGTGTTTGTTTAGCATAACGAAAACTTATGGAAGTAATGTCAAAAATGTGTTTCCAAAAATTTTCCGTAAAGTGAATATTATAGTGGGAGTAATGCTACCCTGAGAAGAAAAATTTAATTAAATTTACAAAAATATACCACAAAATAACTCTTGATATTAATCAACAACCATCTCAACAGTTGCCAAACAATTAATCACCGAGTAGTTTTTATTTTATTGAAAGAAATAAATTCTGAAGTCGAATTTAAACTACAATTAATTTTACGTAAAACATTTTTAAACACATTTAGACTTACATTTTCACAAACGTTCGCCCCGCGAAATTAACACACTCCGTCTCAAATTATATTTTATATAAAACTGAATATGATATAAACAAAATACACAAATGTCAAGTCGCTCTATGAAGTACTATATATGTATCTAGCTTTATGAAATTCAGAAGCATGGTTTTTGTAGATAGCCCATTTGATTATAAATGTTCAAGTGGCCGCCATTTTGATAATATAGACATTACACACACATAAACACACAAGTTATATATAATAAGTTTTACGAAATTCGTAAAGAAAAACTAACTTTCGATATCTCGTGTGATCAGAAAAATTTTCAATGGCCATCGTTGCACGAATATGAACACGTCATGAACCAAATAACTATACGTGTACATAAAATTAGATCATATTTGGAAAAATACTTCTTTACGTATCTCGTGTAGTAAAAAAATTTAAAATCGTCGCCATTGTGAATGTGAACATATGAATACGTCATGAAATTATGAAAAATGAGTTTTCAGATAGCCCATGTAATCATTTTTCAAATTGCTACCATTTGAAAATATAAAGAAATAACTGAAAGTAAAATCAGCTAGACTACCAGGTCGAATATGTATACCATGTTTGATTTAAATAGGTCGACTAGTTCAGAAGCTTTATTTTAGAGGAGGAATTGAGGAACACGCATACGGACAAGGGAATGTGTTCCTGCAGGCGTGCGCACGCAGTTAAATAGTGAAATAAATAAATATGTATATATGTATATAAACAAACACATTATTTATGCACGAGACGGTAATATTTTTTAAATACTTTGATTTAGAACGTTATTTTAATTTATATTATTATATTCGTTATAACTTCTAGCTTTAAATATATTAAAATGTACGTTATCACATTGCGTTTTATACGTCAGAAGTTACACGTGTTTTTGGTAATAGCTGTTTAAAATCACTGCAACTTGTTCTATAAAAGTACCGTTCATCGCCACAGTCATTAGTTTATAGCAAATAATTAACCGTTACTTATCTGATACCATCTAGGCCACGGAGAAAACACGTTTAGGAATACGGTCGCTAGTTATTGTCTCGGCCGCTGCTTTCCTTAGCGCCTGAGATGGTAGTAGCTACTTTTGTAGACCTTAACTTAATGTTCAGGAAAACCAGCCTAAATGAATTTGCTTAAGCTTGTTACAGAGTGCCTGTGTTAGTAAATAAGGGTGTTTTAAGGGCTTGGGCCCGAGTTTCTCGGCTTACGAGATAATTATTTTTTTTTTAATCCATATGAGAACCGATATCGTAAAATTGCTCCGTAATTTTTTTTTTTTTGCAAATTGATTTTACTATGCAATGTAATTTTTCGAGACAAACTGTATGATGAGTACAGCTAATTTATCAATTAAAAGGAAATTACGTTAATTAACTAATTAGCAACTATTTTGCAGTCTTCTGATTTAACAAAATTAGAGTATGGAGTTTAAATCAGTCATAACAAAGTTACGAAGCAACTTGATGATATCAGCTCCCATTTATGTTTTTAAAAATAATTGACATTAAATGCGAAGAAACTCGGGTCCATGCCCTTCAGATTACTACATTAAGGGTACTAAATGTTTAATCGTACCAGTGATGTTGATATTTTTATATAAATAATTTATGTAACAAGAATATGCTTCATAAAGCGTTGTTTACATTTATTATGTAGAGTACAGGTGAATCCTGTGTCGCTTCACCTCTGCTGTGCTACTGTCTTCATGAATAAGTGTTGTTATTTGTAATACAACCCCACTCTGAGCTTTGCTCAAGGGGTTTAGTGTTCTTTATTGAAACAACGCTTTATGTGTTGCCATCTGAAAAAGAGGCTAATGTGCAGTAAACAGCATGTCGTATACCAGGGGGTTTTAGCATTAACCAATCACTAAACAAAGTTTGAAAAAATAATGTTACGTGTCTACATTACTTTGACTTCTGGGTGTGAGTCGCGTAGAATGATTGCCTTGTGTTTCTGCAGTTATTGCAACTGCCATCATTAGGCAGTCTATGACAAACTGGCAGGTGAATTTTTTTGTATAGCCCCTCCACGCTATACAATGTGAGCTGCAACCCCTTATTTAGGCCGAGATTGATTATAACGGGAGGACTTGTGCGTGCCAGGCTAACTAGCCTATACGATTTTCGTAATATAGTAAAAGTATGACAATGCTGTGGTATTTCTCACGTGAGAAGAACCGGCCAATAAGAGTGTTTGTACGGTGGGTGTCAGATCACAGGAGCTGCAATTAGGCTCCGGAGGTCAATGGTGTAAAGTTTGAGGAAGCAGCAGTAAACCAGCGCCGCACTGGAGGAAACCTGCTGCTCGTACCAAGAATGAACAATGCCTGTCTGACCCGAGAGAATAGGTAGGGTGGGGATTTGTTAGTTGTTAGAGAAGCACATGCCAATAGGATGTAATGTCATGTGCTTGTATTGGCCTGAGAGGCTTGGAGACGGCAGACTCGTCGGATGAAGTATTGTCTCCTCCGGCAGGAAAGGGAGTTACCTATGACGGCTGTGCTGGACCTGCAACAAATAATTGTGCAGGCAAGTGATCTACTCGAGTATGGTCGAGAAGTGTGGTCATTTTGACGCTCCCGTCACTGCAGTTGGCTTTTCCCGGGAAGTGGAGGGGTATTGGAGTTTATGTTGCAAACGTTTGTATAATAGATGAAACTTTATCCTGGCATGACCATATAAACCACATTATAAAAGTTATTACATCCATAGTTGGAATAATTCATCGTGTAAAACATATAAATTTACCTATCAACGTTGAAAGAAGTATTTATTATGCTCTAATTCACACCCATTTAACTTATATGAGCTGTGTGTGGGGTCATGCAAACTCACAAATAATAAGTAAAATTGAGAGATTGCAAAATAGGGCTCTAAGGTATATTTTAGGCCTTCCCTTTAGATCGCATGTGAGAGATATTTATCATAAGGCCAACATACTTACTTTAAAATCTTTTTTTAAGCTATCATCATTGATAAATATTTATAACATACAAAAACATAATATTTAGAGCAATATTAGTTTTACTCTTAACGAAGAAATATACAAATATATTACAAGAAGCACAAAAAAAGATTCACATAAATCAATTTGGATCTGTCAAGTATGGTAAAAAAAATTGTTCTATACTGCAACTAAAATGTATAATAAGTTCTCAATTGAAAAATATAATAGTAAAAGTATCAAAAGTATAATAACACAAATCTTGTGGTCTGAATTCTTAAAACATAAGTGATTTATATTACAGTATTACTGTTGTAAAGCTAAATGTTAATATGTAGTTTGTTTTAGTGTACTTCCTTGAACAAGTTGTAAGATTTTGGATCTATGACGTATCTGTGTAAATTAATTTTTTTATTCTACTATACTTAAATTCAATTTCTGTTTATTTCTTTGCCTCTCATCTCAATATGTTCATGATGTTATTGTATGTATAATCAGTGTAACTGTCATCAAATCTAATTGTATTGTACCAACTTACGAGCCTTGGCTCAGGGGACCCACTATTCTAATAATAATAAAAAAATAAATGTAGACACTAATAGGGTTCTGAGCGCAAACATTTGAACACTTGACGCAAGAAAATCACTCCCAGATGACTTTTCTTCGTTGTGGGTTTGGGGGGGGGGGTGAAAATGTAATCTCGAAGAGCTCATTCTGGCAAGTGCGTCTCGGGGTTGGCACAAGGTGAAGGTCCTTATATATTCTTCTGTGTGGGTGGCTGCTTCCTGGTCGGCTGGACTTATCGGCCAATCACTGGCTTGCTGGCTCCTGATTGGCTGGGGTGGTTAGTCAATCCTGGCAAGGTTCTAGGGGGAAGTTTCCTGATTCGCTGAGTTCTTCGGCCAATCGTATTCTGTCTCACACCTGATTGGGTAAGGTTCCTGGTCAATTCTTGTAAGTTGTAACTGCCCTCGGATCGCTGGATTTGAAGTCATCAGAATTGGCCAGCAACCTCAGGTAACCAGGTACGAACCAACATACGGTTGGCCAAACAACTCAGCCATTCAGGAAGCAGCAAAGGCTGTGACAGGCCGACAAGTCCAGCTAACTGGGAAGCAGCCAATCAGATGTCAGGGTGTATAAGAAATTCATATTGGTCGTGGAGTACCTGTTGATGGCAACTGGAACGACTGCCAAAACGTCGTAAGACAGCGTTTCAACGCGGCTTGGATCCAGAAGCCTACATAATGCAGGCAATGGCCACGAAAGCCGGCGATCTATATTTTACACATCTAGAAAATCACAGAGCAGCACTAAATGCACTGTTTGCTGACTGATTACTGTGTATAGTATTGAACGTAAGTCCCTTCAAATGAAAGACTATTAATGATCCTGGCAGTGCTGACTAAATGTTTTCATGTGCAGAAACTTCTCACGTGAAAATCAATAAAAAGCCACTGATAACCAGAGAGCATTCTTATTACGATTTAGGGTGAACCTCATTATTTTTAAGTATCAAAATATTAAAAGAAAGACATCTATTTCTTTCACCCCGTTTTCTAAATGGCTTTAGTGTAATGTCTGAGAAAAAATCTTGGAATGTTTCCTCACACTGAAAGAATAATATTGTTGTAGTTACTATATTTATTTCGGTTTGGCTGTCTATACTTTTATGGATTTTTTCTACAACTATTGGCAGAGCTTCACATTTGTCGCGAAAAGAATTTGCGCTATTTTGTTTCAATACCTAACGTACACGTCGGCAGCTCTGCTTCACGGTTCTGGGCAGTGTGTCTTTGTTCAGACACGTCTCTCAATTGACTGCACCGATCAGAATAAGGATATAATAACACCGCACGACAGTGATTTACAAGTAGAACCCCCAAGACAAGCGAGAGTTAAAACATCCAATCGCGGGCCAGGAAACACATAAGGCATCGGAACCAAACTGTGCAAAAGTCTTTCTGCCACAAAATAATGGCTCCAAGAATTGGTTCTGCAGAAAGAACGAAGAGCAACTTTGGTTTTCCCAGGACGTATTGTTACTTCTATGAACAGAAGATCGTTGTATGGACATTCCATATAGTACCGACAGCCAAACACGACTATTCTCCCGATGTTAACATAATATATGGTAACTAGAACAATATGTTTATTTCAGTGCAACTTGTCGCCTGGAGTTCTTTACGTAAAGAAAATAAATTATAAAAAAGGTTCAAGAGCTGTTTGCAAGGACACATGATTCTAGCAAGCCTCGTATTGCAGGTAGACCTGTTTCCTTTCAAGTTCTCTCCACATCACGGCAGTTGGGAAACATGCCCGAGAACTTCCGTCGTCTACGAAGGTACAAGTTCTCTCTTCTTGTTTCTCGCACGCAATATGGCGTTGTTAATGCCTCTCGAAACCAATCTCTCAACTCCGGCTGTCCAAAGACATTCTGTCAGCGAATGTCGGGTGAAAAGAGGCAGGAAATTGCTTTTGTTGGCACCCCTCAAACCTCCTCCCTTTCCCCAAACTGGATCCTCCCAGTGCTGCCATCACCTAAAGTTAGCCTTATTAATAACGAAACTTTGAGATGCTGCGCAATATTTTAGCCACCTTCTTCTGTGCCTCGCGTTGAGAGAGAGAGAGAGAGAGAGTTCTCTCTCACTCCTTCTTTGGCGACGCCGTCGCTCGCTCGGTGAAGAAACCTCATTATTCTCTCATAAACTCAATCTCTAAACTTTCCCTCCCTCCCTCTTAACAAGATATCGGTCCCGTTCCCCTCCTCCTTAATTTTCCCTTTTCCTGAACTACCCGAGATCTAAGCAGGCAGGTTCGCCAACAGTCGGGCACTCTCGCTAATGGCGCCCGCGCAGTGCCGCCAACACCGCAGCATACCTGTAGCCTCTGATGAGGTTTCTGGAGGGAGGGGGGGAGTGGTTGTGTGTTCGGGGAGTGGTAAGTTGGAGTCGTGAGTTACTCCAAACCCCAACCTCATTCCCAACGCATTACAGAGATTACGTAGTGGCGATGGATGATTTCCCTACGCTTGAATTACCCATGTCGAGGGACACCTGTTCCCTCACTAAAAAGATTTACGCGCTGGCTAGTCTTCGATACTGTACCTGCACACCTGTAGCGTTCTGCTGTATAGGCCGCGTGACATTGTGAAGTACTGAAGCTATATAAGCCAGCTCTTTAGACGACGTGGTACATAATTCAACACTTAAAGCATTACTCAAAAACTATACGTTTCTTGAAGACAATTTGCGAAAATTAAACAATAGCAATCCTAGACAATAGTTTTAGCCAACGTTTTAAACAAAATTATTTCCAGTGTTACGAACTTCTGAGGCACAATCTCTGACGCCGGAACCTCGTGCATTTAACTGCGGCGCAAGAGATCACGCGTAACGAATGAGTAATTATGGATAAATATTTACTCATAAAGTTAGCAAATACCATTATCTAGGATTGTCATTGAGTAATTTATCTATATTGGCTTCGAAAAAAGTGTAGAAATAAATTTGTGTGATGAGAGTCAAAGTAGTACGCTCTTCGAGAAGACAATATATTATACGGTTACCACTAATAACTACAGCCACGATAATGTCCCGAAAATATTTTTGCTTCACTTTGTTTCAGTGTCTCACGTGCACATCGGCACTTCTGTTTCATAGTTATTGGCAGCGTGTCTTTGTTCAGACATGTCTCACATTGGTCTGCACCAATCAGAGTAAGGCAATTATGGAATCATACGTCTGTGATTTGCCAGTAGAAGACCAAGACAAGTGACAGTTAAAACACCCAATCACTGGCCATGAAGCAGAGGTACAGATGTGCACATAAGGCACTGAAACAAATTGGTGCGAAAATATTTTCGCCGTAAAATCGTGGCTCTAATAATAAGTCAGTTGAACAGTGCTGTACATCAACTGCTTAAACGCCAATTGCTAGTTCAATATAAAATATATTTCCTGCTTTGAAACGATCTTATAAAAAGTACTTAACTCATATGTCCTGTACTTATCAATATTGGATGTATACGAATATTGTAGGGTTGTTTAAAATCCGAAAAAAGTACAAGCATGTTTCACTAATAACTTAAAATTGGTGCAGAGTCTGAAGATGCATAACAACGTCCTATTAACAAAACTTCCGTTGGTTACATACTTTTCTTTTATAAACAAAATCACTGTATAAACTTTTTTGAAAAAAAAAATAGTTAACATAGTAAACATTACTTTAAACAAAACCGCCAAACAAATTTTTAATATCAATTCTATTTTATGTTTTAAAAATAATTACTGCGAAAACAATAGGACCAGGGGGGCATGACTTGAATGGTGTTCAAGTGTGTTTAGTATGAACATTTTATGTTTGTACGAAATAGTACAGTATTAGTTTTGTAGACGCCAAATTGGCGTGCAATGTCTTCCTTGCAGACTTTTTCCTATGGGACCTTAAGCGGTGACCTTAAATTTTTATTTTTGATAAAATAAAGTAACGGTCAATGCATGCCTTTCGTTTTGCACTTCACGATTTCAGGTGGTATTTTCGAAGTTACAGCAGCAGTTTATTAAAGGTCCAAAAATTGTGGTTTTAACAAGAGTGCTGAATATTTGAAAATTATAGAAACATAGTTTCAAGTGTATGATATTTTGATATTTTCGTAGATAAACGTAATATAAATAACTTAAGCGGTTTTGCACAAAATAGAATACGCGTGACACGCTGCAACACCGTCCATGCACTAGACTAATATGCTAACAATTGTATACTGTTTTTGGGACACTGTTTTTTTTTTTTTTTTTTTTTTAAAGCTAACGAGAGCAAATATGATAATTCTCTTCGGTAGTTCTGTTTCGAATTGGTTTTGCCGTGACAGTTATTGTTTTTTTTTTTAATACAAGAAATTATTTGGTCTAAAAAACGGTCGTAGAAGTACAGGTCTGGACACTCGCCTATCTACCAATGTATTTTGCTTGACCCCCTTATTGTTTGGCTGTAGTTCACCAAGTTACCGAGGATGTTGTGCTTTATTGGCGCTGCAGTCAGGGCGGTCGGGCTCAAACTCCGCCCACTTGTTTCCATTGTTTATATTACAAAGTAAATAAAGATTGCTGGAGCCATGCTTAAGGATTGTTAGCAAAGGAAGTATTTCAAAAATTGATTAAAAAATACGTTTCGATAAATTGTTTATCTTTATAACGTAAACAATAAAAAAAAGTGGTAGGGAAGTGGGCGTAGTTTAGCTCGACCGCCCTGATTGCAGCGCCAAAGACGCACAACAGTATCGGTAATTTGGTGAACTGCAGCCAAACAACAAGGGGGTAAGTTTCCAGGCGAGTGTCCAGACATGTTCTTCTACGGCCGTGGTCTAGACTAACAATCCAACTAACAAAAATTTAGTCAGCTACCATAATTAGCTAAAATCATACTATTTACTGACTTGAATAATTATCCAACATGGTGAGTACTAATTTAAACAAAACTGCGAAACAGATTTTTGATATCTGCTGTGTTTTGGGGGTAAATAAAAACTGTTGTGAAAACAGCAGAAACAGGCGAGCGAAGTCGGTTAGTCGCCAGTGTACAGTGCGAGAGTCCTGGGGTTGAATCCCTGTTCGGACATGGATGTTGTGTTGCCTCTTCACATCTCTTCACCCTCATAGGTTCTTAAGACCTCGTTCTTTAGTTTTGCCGTGGTTTCGAAAATATTTTTTTAAGCGCAAATTAATACACATAAAAAAATTCACTCTGGCAGTTTTAACACTTATACTGTATATCATCGCGTGTACGTGAATTTTTCTGTTGCAACACACCAAAGGGTTTTTAGATTTTTGTCCCTGAAATATCACATATTTTGTTGTCAAAATAAGCCAAAATTAAGCACATTAATTTTTTGCTAGTAAACGGTGCATTATTTAAAAAAAAACGATCAGACAAAATTGTGTATCGTATGTCTATACACAGTCCCAATTTTTTTCAAGGCATTTGGTTCAAAAATATTCAAGTTATTTGCTATTGTTTGAAATAAATGAAAGATCCTGGACTTAATACCTCGTTGTTTTAGGGCGGTGAAACCCTCTCACCTCCTTAACGTTTGGTCGTCGATCAATAAAAGTAGTGTGACAGTTTTCACCATTTAAGAACGATTATAAAGAACACACCGATGGCGTATCCAGTGATTGTCTGGACGAGAGGTGTATTGGAGGATTCTCTCCTTCCCCTCCCCTACCAATTTCACCTTCCAACGACACAATAAAAGTAACGCGTCGGCAGGGTACACTTGGTTATAGCAATGATGCGGGTAGACATTATGTGTGCCGGCTCAGGTAGTGATATATAATAAACATACCATGTGCAGGCCGCCCACTATAAAGTGAGCACATAAAGTTTTCTTTAGGCCGTTTTAGAGTTATCTTTACTATTTTTAATATGATAACTTCCATGTAACTGAAAACAAGCGTAATCGTTTCAACACTCTCAAAAGTTAACATATAATGGCCCAATATAACATATGTTTAATTAATTACAAGTTCTGCTGAGTGCTCCGTTTAATGTGAAAAGCCTATATCGTGATAAACCACATTGCGGGTTTCACATAATTGGTAGAGGTATGTCAATTCCGCGGATTAATCTGGCAGCAGCCTAGACTTGTCAGTCCTATACACCCACTGGTCACAATCGATTACCTATTGGTAGATATATGCAAAATTCGCGTTTTCATTTGGTAGCAGACTAAACTTCACTTTCCTATACATAACACAGCATAATATGCGATTCAATTGGCCACAAAATTTTATGTGTAGTCATTTACGTGTATTACGACTTTACAGAGATTGGCCTCTCTACCGTGTAAGTATTCTCCGCGGCAAGTCCCGACAATATCGGCCAGCGTGAGACGTCGAACGAGCCTATAGTCACTGGAGTCTAGTCAGCTGTCAGAAAATAACGCGAATTTTGCATGTCTCTACCTATTGGCTTATAACCGTACAAGCAGGTAGCAGGCGATCCGATAGCACTTCGCATTATTTCCTCATTTACTACTGGCTTGCAGTAGTCAAACGCGTTTCGTGACAGCCACCAGCAAGTCACAGACATGACAATGAAGTATACATAATTGGCGTTCAACCTGACCTGAAATGTATCTGCGAAATTTTCGTACCTCTAATAATTGGGAAAAATGTGTACACCTAGTTCACTAGATCACCAACAGAGAGCAGGCAAGTATAGTTTCGACCACGGCCACAGAGGAACAGGTCTAGACACTTGGGTTGAAAATTTACCCTCTTATGACTAGGGACTGGGAAATTTCGCGAATTCAATGACCTGTAAGCTAGAATCCATTATACTATGTATACTCAAGCCCCGTCTATTGGTTCATTGTCTGCTGTTCCACTGAGTAGCAGCTAGTTGACTAATAGTCAGGGCTTGAGAATGCGTAGTATAGTGGATTCTAGTCTACAGGTCATTGTATTCGCGGAGTTTTCCAGTCCCTACTTATGACTGATTGGTTGGGACCCCTGTTCTTCGCGAAAATAATTTTGCCCCACTTTGTTTCGTTGCCTGCCGTCCACATGTGCAGTTCGTTTTCGTGGTCAGTGATTGGATATTTTAACTCTCTCTAGCCTTGGGCTTCTATCGGCAAATCACAGACGTGTGTTTTTGCAGGAACGGTATTTTAATTGGCTCAGTCAAATGATATGCGGCTCTTCACATAGACACGCTGCCAATAAACACGAAGCAATATTGCAGTAAGTCGCTGAAACAAAGAGGGGAAAAATTATTTTCGCCACTGGCACTCTGGTGTTGTTTTATCATTGTGTAAATGTATCTACAAGGAGCCAACTCGTGTCGGAGCTGCTAGGAGAACTGCTAGTAAGACGCTATACTGCAATGTTAAAACAACACTTCATTGCTAGTGGCGCTTTCAGTCATAAAGGGGTCAACTCAAATTGCATTGGTAGATAGGCTATCTTTTTTGTTAATTGGGGATTTGCGCAACAGACGGTAGCGTTTAATGTCCATAAAATGCAACGGCAACTAATTCTATGGCGAAAAACGGTGTGGCCAACCCCATAATGTAATGATGTTCACATGTATTCGACACATTATCTGCACAGATTGCAGATCTTGTTACTAATAAACCACGGCCAGAAATTCATTCTTGCATTTACATTGCTTTAGGATCTGTTAAAAAAATTCAGTTGTCGAATTTAATTTTCCAACGCGAATTTTACCCACAAACTGTGCACCAACCACCGTCGTAGAAGAACGGTTCTGGACACTCGCCTATCTAACAATGTATTTTGATTGACCCCCTTGTTGTTTGGCTGTAGTTCGTCAAGTTACCGAGAATATTGTACTTTTTGACGCTGTTTCCGGGTGGTCGGACTCAAAATAACGTCCACTTTTTCCCATTGTTAAATTTATAAAGTAAATAAAGATTGCTGGAGCCTTTTCTTAAATTTGTGAGCGAAGAAAGTATTTCATAAATTGATAAAAAAACGTTTTGATAAATTGTTTACCCTAGCGGAAAGGAAGTGGGCGGAGTTTAGTCCGACCGCCCTAACATTAGCGCCAATAAAACACAATATTCTCGGTAACTTGGTGAACTGCAGCCAAACAACAAGGGGTCAAATATCTAGGCGAGTGTCCAGACCTGTTCTTCTACGGCCGTGGCACCAACGAAAAATTTTAATTATACAATTTTGCCTAATTTTTACCAGGAATCAATTCACACAGTTTGTATCATACTTTCATATATATATATATATATATATATATATATATATATATATATATATATATATAGAGAGAGAGAGAGAGAGAGAGAGAGAGAGAAGCAGGAAAAATTCGCATAGGCTAGCCTTCAAGAATATATGTTTACTGAAGAAAATAACATCTGCCCATTGGCTGCTCGCTGTAGATCTGCATTTAGATGCTTCTTTGTTATTGACTCGAAGCCCTGCAAGAGGTGGCTAATAAGTCAAGGGCCAGTTGCGAAACATACACGATCTCACAGTTGCTTGCAGTCCAGCTTGTGTCTAAGCGAAAACGCGAATTTTTCAGGTCTATATATGCGTGTGCACACAGGATGTTCCGTAAAATGTTCCTATAATTACAGAGGGTGTAGTATGAATCAAAAGTAGACATATCGGCTCTACACACATAGGTGATAAACGTAATATCTACCGAGTTATGATGTATTACAGCTTCTGTCCATGAACGCTATGTCCCTGAACTACTTGTCACAACAGGTGCTCGATGTGACCGCCATACATTGCAATACAGCCCTCCATCTACGTCACATGGTCTCACATTATTTGGAGCATCCCTTGTTGTTGCTAGATTATGTCACAGTCGTGGAACACACGTTCCCTTTGTGTATTCACATGTATGAGGGCTGCATAACAATTTTTATTTCCAAATTCAGCATTTTTTATTAAATGCAAAAATATTTAGTTTTTTTTTGTTTTTGTATATGTCAAATCATAGCCTACAACATTGTTATACACTGTGAATTTTTTCGGTTTGGAATGTCAGTTGGTTAAGTGGCGTACATAGAACCGTAAAGTGCAAATTTTAACGTTTACGACTCATTACGCAAAAACTATGAGATATACACATAATTCCTAAGAGCAAGAATTAATCACAATTTATGTCTAAAATAAGAAAAATATCTGGTACTAATATAAAAATAAAAAAAGACGGCGAAGACTGAGGTGAAACGCGCCCTTAAGACTCGGTTTTAATCGCCATACTGAATAGTTTTATTTTTCGCTTTTCTGACATTATAGTAAGAAAAATGTTAAAAAGGTGACTATACCGCAAATTCTGTTTGCCTCGTGCTACAGTACTGACATTGCGATTTAGCACGTAACGTATAGTCTACGCCGCGAAATGCGTGGCAAATTTTTTTATACTCATAATTTGCCGGACTGGCTGCGATCAAACTATACATTATTAGCTAAATTGCCATGTTTGTATTGTAGCGCAAAGTAAATAGAATTTTCTGTATAGTCACATAATTAACATTTTTCTCTCGAAACTCCAAAAAAATCAAAAATTAACAAAATTCAATATGGCGACTGAAACCTAGCTTTAATAGTGCGGCAAGTCGACGCAAGTGGTTAGAAGCTCCTATCCCCTCCCCTTGACAACCCCGACGAGTTCGCCGCTGGTGGATGGGCGGGACACCAGCAGACTGACAGCGAGCGATAATTTCGCTGCAGGGATGGCGTTGTGGGCTTCAAACGAGCATGCGGTGTTTTCCAGCAGGTTGCCCCTGGAGCGCGGGCAAGGTCCGGGGAACGCGCCGGCCACTTGACGCGTCGTCATTTCGCGCCACATAAATCTGCTCTTCCTCCCATTTTCCTCACCCCCACTTGCTCCCTAACCGAGGGTAGTGGAAGGACGAGTTTCCGCGAATCAACGCAACCAAACGACACCCTTGTATGATCTTTGAAAGAGTTGTGCAATGGGCGTGCATAGCTGGGTGTAATTTCTTGGATATACTCTATTACGAAGTATATGTCTGTCAAAGAAACTACTGCGTTTTGATTCATCTCATGGTTGTCGTATTTTTACTTATTTTTGAGGTTCATATATTTTATCTGTCTTGCCAAAACACGCATTGAGCCCGTGTTGTATGGCTTGGTTATGTATGGTATTTCCTTCCTTATTTTCTCATTTTGTTATCATTGTTGTTTTGTTCTGACACATTAAAGTTCGTGGCCAATTGCATAGCAGATTATGCTCTGTTATGTATAGGTAGGGCTAGGAAAAATTCGCGAGTTCAATGACCTGCATGCTAGAATCCAATGTCCTATGCATACTCCAGCCCCGTCTATTCGTTCATTGTGTGCTGTCTGAATGAGTAGCAGGTAATGGACAAATGGAAGGGCTTCTGTATGCACAGGGTAATGGATTCTAGCATGTTAGTCGTTGAACTCGCGAAATATTCCTAGCACTATGTATAGGAAAGTGAAGTTTAATCTGCTGGCAAATGATAACGCGAATTTTGCATGCCCCTAATCATTAGGGACCCTGGATTTTCGCGAAAAGAATGTTGCATCACTTTTTTTCGTGCTTTGCGAGCACATCTGCAGTTCTGCTTCGTGGTAAAAAGACTGTAGTCTCCTTGGAAGGCTCTCGTTGGCTGACAATACCGGGTCACAGTATAGCCGTCTTTAGTAGAAGGCCGCGGCCTTAGATCTGGCAACCCTGCCCGGAAGGGTCATTTTAACACTTCTATTACCTCACCAACGGCTGTGGCTTCCCCCTGATTCGCCGATATGTAGGGCACAATAACGATCAGGCAAATCCATTGCCTATGGCGAGCTAAAATAAGTGTTAAAATGACCCTTCCTGGCAGGGTTGCCAGATCTAAGGCCGCGGCCTTCTACTAAAGACGGCTATGGTCACAGACTAAATAGTTATACAGACATTAAATGACGTGGCGGCTCGTTTGATACGGCTGACTTTGGCCGCTTATTGGCTGCCCAAGGTTTTTGATAGCAGCCCCGTGTATGTTTGGCTCCTGCCTGTTACTGCAGGTTTCTTACTGGCCTGGTTGCCGGCTAGCAGTGCAGCCACCTTACGCTGATTGGCCCTAGGCGTCGCCGCCATGTAGCTGGTGTGTGTGACTGAGTTTGCCGTCCTACCAACTATTTCACTTCTGTATTCCTAAATATTCTGTGATACAAGTGTGTGATTAGCGGGCAAAACAGCAAGACATTGACAGTTTAAAACTTACATTCACTGATGTTGAAACGGAGTTGTAGATACGCACCTAACGCATTGAAAAAAAATGTGCATAATTATTTACGCTAAAAATCAGTGGCTCCATTCGTGAATCACAAGTGTTAGAAATTCGCCTATACAAGATAATAAGTTGCAAGGTACAATGTCAGCCATAAGTTAAATATATTTTCAAGTTAAGTATTTAGATAATTAAAGTTTGGTAACACAAATAGATAATAGAAAATGTTTCCTCTCAAAATCGTCAAAAGTTTTTTCTACTTATTTTGTTTTACACTTTTATATTCGCCAAATGCCTGTTAAATCTGAATAACTTGTTTACCGTTGATTTGCTGAAAACTTTTTTTTTCCCTTTCTTTTCGCAGCGTAAAAATTTGCTTCAGTATTCCAGACACAAAAAATCTGCGAATCTAGCTGCAAACTTTGACCCATATCAGTCACTCATTTCAAACGAAAAATCTTGGAAACAGCGAATGTATATTGTCAGCTCTTTAATTCTATGTGCAGAATGTTTCAGAAATAACGTATGACAATTTAACCGATGCTAATAATAGAAATTCACAGTAAATGTGTGCTTCCTCACACACATACACACGTCCAATCATGCTCTGTCGTACACTGTCAAATACTCCCACATCGGCTTTATATAGAGGATACAAATGAGGACATCAACATACTTGCATCCATAGCAATATTCATATATCTAACACCATTACTTTACTACCCGTTACCTCACTACACATTTGACTAAATATTAATTAATTGATAACTCACAAAATGCGGATTTCCGGACCTATGTTTGCATGGAGTTGTATTTTCCTTGTTTTGATATAAGGAACACGCCCTCCAAGTTTGTAAAAGTATTTCTGAAACATCCTGTACTCAGTACTCAGACCATGAAACAAATAACGACCGTTTGCTGCGTTATACTGCGTTGACAATGGAACTTGAAATTCAAAAATACAGATACGTTTAAGCAAAGTTAGGAACGGCGAATATTTTGTTAGCTGTAAGACGTTAGTGAGCGTAACACATATGGCCAATGGTGCCTGATAGAGTGGTCAATGTGATTGCATGCTTGAAGTTATGAGCACTGACAACAATATCGGTACTTGTTGCTACATTCGTCAGGCATTTGTGTGGATTTTAGAAGTTCGCACACTCTTTTCAGACACCTGCTATAGAACACGTGCTTTATGTTACACATTTGCACGTCTATCAGTTAGGTAGAAAGTGAAAATAAAGCCTTGCTAAATGTGTTCAACTACTAATATTACTGGCTTTAACTAATCAGTAGTCGCCTAGGGTGAAACGAAGTTATGTTACTGTTACGAATTTTTTTATTTGTGTGACAAAATTATCTTATAGTTACATTAAAAAATTCCACAGAAAAATTTTTTATATATATGTATATATATATATATATATATATATATATATACATATATAAAAAAAATATATATATACACACATACATATACACATAAACATACATATAAAATAAAGTGCCCCACTCACTTATTCATTCTCTCATCAACGCACAGCCCAAACCGCTGCACCTAGAATCGTGAAATTTCAGACGTAGCTTCCCCTCGCAGCGTAGTCACCCACTAAAGAAGGATTTTTCGAAAATCGAAAATTAAATGGGTGAAAAGGGGCAAAACGTGTTTTCGCGAATTCTCGATAACTCTCTGACCGGAAGTTATATTGAAAATATTTTTACTTCAAAACTTTGCCTAGGTAAATGCATAATTCATAATTATTAGATTTTTCGAAATTCGGAAATTTAAGAGTTTAAAGCAGTTAAATGTGTTTTCAACAAGTCCTTTATTTCTCTTAAACCACTTAAGATATCGAGGTGATCATTGCATCAGAATGGTGCTCATGTAAACGTCTAAAAAGTTGTCTTACGATTTTTCAAAATTCGTCCTTGAAAGCCAGTAAAAAAAAATTAAACGTGTTTTCCATTAATAATCCGTATCTCCAGAACCATTTGAGATATCGAGGTGGTTTTTGATGAAACTTAAGTAAATATCTAAAAAAAAGAACTCAGGATTTATCGAAATTCGACAAATACGGGTAAGAAAAGTAGTAAAATATTACAGAACTCCCGAAAAGTTAATATTGACCACGGAGAAATAACTCAAAAGTTGCTATCGATGTTTTTTTGCTCTACAAAAGACAGTTACTGATTATCATAGAGAAATAAAGGTGGATTTATAACAAAGAGGTTCTGCAACTAAAGTACGCTCAGCCAAGTGGACTGGATAAAACTGTTTGTTTTGTTGTATTGTTTAACAGCTAGCTTCATATTTCTTTGCTTTCGAACATCATTTGGGGATGTTTTCTGTTTCATTACGTCATTACATACTTCTAGCTTCGTATGCTGATCGATGTTTTTCTTTAACAGCGATGTCATTAATTTCATCGGCCCTATTGTTCGTTGGTGTCAGAATTTCACGTTCGCACAACCAGTCAATGTGCTTCTCACTAATGTAGGATATTATATCAGGACCACGGCCGTAGAAGAAAAGGTCTGGACACTCGCCTGGATATTTGACCCCCTTGTTGTTTGGCTGTAGTTTACCAAGTTACCGAGTATATTGTGTTTTATTGGCGCTGATGTAAGGGTGGTCGGACTAAACTCCGCCCACTTCCTTTCCGCTAAGACAAACAATTTATCAAAACGTATTTTTTATCAATTTATGAAATACTTTCTTCGCTCACAATTTTAAGAAAAGGCTCCAGCAATCTTCATTTACTTTATAAACTTAACAATGAAAAAAAGTGGACGAAGTTTGAGTCCGACCGCCCGGAAAACAGCGCCAATAAAACACAACATTCTCGGTAACTTGACGAACTACAGCCAAACAACAAGGGGGTCAAGCAAAATACATTGGTAGTTAGGCGAGAGTCCAGACCTGTTCTTCTACGACCGTGATCAGGACATACATTTTCTAAGAGATCAGCAATTTTCTCTACTACTCTTCCTACGATTGCAGGTATGATAATCTGTCCATCATATTCAGGATATGACCCATCGCCAATTTTGAGTAGAAGATTAGAGAATTGCTTAGCAGACACATAATTTTAAATTGATACAGATTTACAGAGAATATTGTAAAATCATCAATTAATACGTAATTTAAAGTAAGACGCCACGGGACAGCTAATACACACACACACACACACACACACACATATATATATATATATATATATATATATATATATATATATAAAACTCAACTCCATAATCATCGTAGGAAAGAAACATGTTAATTTGAATACTTCCACGTTAATTTGAATACTTCTGCAGGTGGTGTTTAAACAGATTATGTTCTATTGAGATTTAATTCAAAGAAAATAAGTTTTGCAAATTTTAAGTACATATACTAAAACTTAAAAATTTCTTGATAAATATGCATTGTAATGCTTCTTAAAAATAAAATTAATAGCATGCGCCAATTCCCTTAACCTGTTCAGGCCAATATCTGAGTAGGTTAAGGGTATTGCGGCATGCTACAAGCTTGTCGCGAAATGATTTCTTGCGCCTTTTTGTTTCCATGCCTCGCGTGCACATCGGCAGCTCTGTTCCATGGTTATTGGCAGCTTGCCTTTGTTCAGAGACGTCTCTAATTTGACTGCACCAATCAGAATATCGTTACCTTAAAAGTAAAACCTCGTAACTCCTTTTCGCATCCATTCAGAAAAAAAAAATATATGAGAAAAACGATTTTATTTCCCCCACACTGAGAAAAAATACGTTATTTTGTACATCACTATAAATAAAATTTTTATATCTACTTTTAACAAATTTTTTTTTCGTAAATACCTTATAATGATGGTTTAAAAGGGTTCGAATATCCATTTTCTTAATATGGAGTTATGAGCTTTTACTATTAAGGTAACGATATGGTTGCTGAGACACAGATTTGCGGGAAGAACTTTAAGACTGTCAGAGTTAAAATATCCAATCACTGAGCATGAATGAATAGTGCAGATGCGTATTTAAGGCTCTGAAACAAAATGGCGCAGATACCTTTCCGTGACTATATCGTGGCTCTTATAATACTTTTCGTGTTTAAATAATTATAATGTTTGATCTAGAAAACAGTCTGCATAGTAACATCTGAATCGACTAAGATTTAAAAAAAATTATCTTAAAAAGCGGTTTAATCGATAGATTATTGCTGGAGATGATGGTTCATCGCGGAAAAACTTGACTATTTATTGGATTTCAACGTAGGTTCAGCTTATGAAAAGATGACTGGCTTTCGCTTGTACTATTTGACTGAGCCAATAAGAATCCCGCTATTGTAATACGTAATGCCTGTTATTGGTCTGCTGAAAGTTATGTTGTGTCAGACGTTCATCATCCAGTAATATATGCTGCAAGAAACTATAGTGTTTTCAAGGATATACTCCCACAAAACATTTTCGCGATATCGAATAATCTCTAATCTTGGCCTTACTGCTAGGATAGTTTGCAACATTTCAATTATTCGTTCCCCTGGAATATTACTTTCGACAGCCCGAGCTCAATCCTGCCCTTCGAGCGCTGATCAGTCTCCTGCCCAGGACCCGAGTGGCTGGAGGGCGAATTGCCCCGGAGAGGGGAGGGGGGAATGCTGTTGATGACGTGAGCAAACACAGCCATATGATTGTATTACCGCGCTGCTCAAACTGACTCGGGCAGTCTGCTAACCAACCCCCCCCCCCCCTTGCACAAACGCCAAGTTGGCAGGGTGGCTGGAGAGAAGGGGTTTGTTGGGACGGTGGAAGCAAACATTCCCTCATCCCCTTCCCCCTCCAAAGACCCTGACCCCCACGTCTGACCAATAGACGGGCGCGATACACTGCCGGGCTACTACTGCAGGGTTAGGTGTTACTCGCATTGTCACATTCCCAGCCTACAAGGCTTCCTGCTACAGTTAACATGGAGACTTGGTGATAACCCCATAGCAACTTAAGAGTGCGTAGTAGATAAATAAACACTGAACGCATAAATTTATTTCTACGCTTTTTTCGAAGCCAGTATGGATAAAATACTCAATGACAATCTTAGATAATGGTATTTGCTAACTTTGTGAGTAAATATTTATCTAGAATTACTAATTCGTTACGCGTGATCTCTTGCGCCGCAGTTAAACACACGAGGTTCCGGCATCAGAGATTGTGCCTCAGAAGTTCGTAACACTGGAAACGATTTGGTTTCAAACGTTGGCTAAAACTATTTTCTAGGATTGCTATTGTTTAGTTTTCGCAAATTGGCTTCAAAAAACCTACAGTTATAGATTAATGCTTTTATCGTTGAGTTATGTACCACGCCCTCTTAAGTTTCAGGTGTAGCGACGACTCGAGTGTTCCAAGCTATGCAATGACTATACATAGGGACTGACCCCGCTGGGTAAAATTGACGTGTAGGTGTAATTATGATCACAGAGAAATAAAAGAGAAATTAGGTAAACTTGAGCATGCACATTTCCGATCGTACCGTTGGTTTCTCAACAACAATGTTGATTGTGACTGAAAGTGGCGTTATTTCTCCTGAAATATTGTTTAAGTGTTACAGCCAAGCTTCTTCCAAGGAGGTGCTTATGTAACAGTTAAGCTGGATTCACAACCACCACTTAGCGTACGTACGCGTAAAAGTAGAAACACCGATTGTACAATGCTAGCATTCACATCCTCGCGTAGCGTGCGTACGTACAAAGTAGAGTTGATAAACTTTCTACTTCGTACGTACGTACGCTAAGTGTTGGTTGTGAATGCAGCACATGCTCACGTACGAGTGAATGTAATATTAATTTATACTGAGAAATCATTTATCTTGTCATTATTTCATTCGCCACGAAAAATAAAAATAAATTACGATCATCTATTACCGACATTTTGTAGTGAAATAAACATTTTTCGTGCATGTGTAGATTAAATTTTGTTGTGAATCCAATCTCTACACAGTAAAAAAAATTGTGTACTTTTACAAAAAGATTTTTTGGAAATCAGTTCCCAAAAACGTTTATTGTAACACTACGAAAACATTTTGTAAAATTTACAAAAGTCTTATACATTTACAAATTTCTTTGTATATTTAAAAACATTTCTGTAAATCTACAAAAAAATTTTGTATATTTACAGCTGATATCTGATTAATTTTACAATAATTGCTTGTAGTGTTACAAACATTTTTTTTTTGGAAACTAAGTTTCCAAAAAGTTTTTTGTGAAAGTACGAAATGTTTTGTAAAATGTGAGAGGTTTCCTAGGTTTATTTTGTTTCAATTAGAAAAATCTGCTTATTAGCATTATTTTACTAGTTCCCAAAGTTGGTTACGATATTTGTAACCACTTTAAAAGGTTTCTGGCATCTTACTTTTATTATCTGACTGATAATGTTCTTATATTACGTTACAAGAATTTCCTTGTAAATGTTAATTTTTTTTTTACTGTGTAATATTTAACGTACGTCCGTGTACTCGTACGTACGTCAAGTGTGGTTGTGAATACGGCTTTATTGTACACGAAAGTTCATTTTCATTATGAGAATAAAGTGATAATTTAAATTTCACTTTAGTCTATTTCAAAGTACGAATATATCCTGTACATTTTAAAAGAATTGTTTTTAAAAACAATTTCTTCGGCAATTGGGTTTCCAAGAATTTTCTTCGTAAAAGTACAAACATTTTAAAAGAAGATGTATCAGTACCGACGTACTACTAAACCATTTACGGAGTATGGAAAGGTACGATGTCGAGCGGATGACTGGAATACTCAACTGTCAATAAAACCTGAACTACTCATCATTATTCCATGAGATTTTATTTGATGAGTAGATAGTTTGTAAGCGAATGTTTATTAATCTAGCACTATGCTGTAGTATGCTTTATTTTCGAGTAAAACATTAAAAAATGATTTTAGAATAATAATGGATCGAAACTACAAAATCGACAAAAATTGAAAACTGTCATTTTATAATTATTACGATAATATCTAGGCCTCTAAATAACCAAGATTCAAAAATACTCGTGCTTTCATTTGGAAACAAGTATTTTAGTATGTCTACAGTATTCCAACTACATTTTAATTAATTGTTTTCCTAAATTAAATATTCATAGTTTATGTAATTAATCTATTTGCTGTACTTTATACATTTCTCTTGTGATTGCTGCTAAATTTAATTTAAAGTCATATTTTATATATTTAAATTCATAATTTTTAGTACAAGAATTGTCAAATTTTAATAATTTCAAATTTTAAATATTTCTTGTAATATTATTTTGTGTTTATGTATTTATCAGTGTGCTATGACGCACGGAAGTCAAAGAAAACTTTGATTACTGTGATCAGTAACTATAATATTTTTTTTTTTTTTCATTTCTCTTAGTAAGAGAATTCGTGACATTTTCTCTTTTAGCGATTTCCGCAAATGAGTTTTAAATAAGCGTCACTTCTTCTTGAAAAGCTCCTAGGGCATGTCGTCCCGTGGCAGGCTTCTCTGCTGAGACGCCGATCCTGCCGTCATCGTAAATTTTAGGGATCTATTGTAGCGGATCCTAGGTCCAAGAAGTCATGGTAAAAGTTTGCCAGGTTTAGAAGAGGCAATTTTATGTTAATTTCTATTTAGTTTGGAGTGAACTTGAAGACGACGAGGGATGACGCGTAAGACAGACGCTTACGAGCCTTACTATAAGTTCTATGAACTGTCTTCAGTGTAAACATCTTAAATTGTATTGCTTTAGACTCCAACATTATTTATTAACGTTTCAAAGTAATATATTAATTTTCTAATTTTTTTTTTTGGCAATTAATTGAGGAGAACCTAAGCCTAACCAGAGGTCTGAGATAATTTAGAGATTCAAATTCTACCGACTGAGCAAATTTTAATGTAATAGCCGTGCAAGATTAAATTACATATTTCTTTTCTTAATAGAACTTTAACTACAGTTTCTGCAATTATTATTTCATATTTAAGCTTTTGTGAGTGCTGTGAATATGTTTTGTTGTATCTGGTTGAGAGCAGTACTTACTGGTAATTTTCACTGATTTTCTTTACAGTGTAGGGAATAGCACCTATTTTCCGCTAAATTCATTTTTATTTTAATTATATTTTCCGTCTTTGCTATTTCTAATTACGTGTTCTTTGTGTAGATGGTTTTATCAGTGTTCTGTATGTTAACAGTGTAATATGTTATCACGGAAAAAGCTCACACGCACTACAACACATTCACACATCTATATATTCACTTTAAAAATCAAAGAGAACAAAGATTACAGTATATTACCCGTAAATCTCAGCGCGTGAGATTTATGGATGTTAAAATTATTTTCAAATGGAAATGCGAGAATTTTTAAAATTCTGATTCTATAGAGGCCTTGATATTATCATGTTAAAATTACAAAGTTACTGTTTTTCATTTTGGTAGATTTTGTGGTTTCAAAGCCATTATTTTTCTAAAAACTGTTTTTAATTTTTTACTCGAAAGTAAAGCATACTACCGCATAGCGCTATATAAATTAACGGCCGCTGATAAAATATCTACTTGGCAAAACATCTCATTGACATTTTGATGAGTAGTTCAGTTGTTATTGGCGACTGAGTATTCCAGTCGCCCGCTCGACATCGTAGCTTTCTATATCCTTTAAGGTCCAGTCATTTTCCTAAATAATTTTTATGAGCGTTAAAAAATCGCATCTTCCATAAGTTTGCAGGCTCTTGCAAATGCCGTTTTTCAATTGAATTGCACTGACACCATTAAGTTTTTCCGCTCGATGTTTCGTTTCCAACAATCACTTGATCCATGTTCGGGCGTACACACAGGCACACACAAGCGGAGTTCTGCTATGATTTCGAAAAAAAATTTTATTGCTTCCTAATACTCATATCGAAATTTTGCTGCACACTTATATGTTATAATTTGGAGATGAATTTTTTGTAGAATTATACTGAACAGTTTTTTAGATTTCATTACCCAAAGTACCACGTTTTTCGTCGTGAAAATAAGCCAAAATGAAGGAAATTATTTTTTTTCTGGCGAATGGTACATTATTTTAAAAAACGCGTCCACAGTATTGTGCATCGTGTGATTGCACATTGACTCAATTTTTATCAAAACTTTTCGTTAAAAAATATTTGAGTTATTGGCACCAGTCTGAAAAAAAAAACTCGGGAACAAGCCCTTAAGAGAAAAATTCGTAACTGGGAGAATCCACCTGTTTCTCTAATCCCTACCTTTTCAATTCGAACACTGCAGCCAACTGCTAAATGAAAGAGGGAAATTTACAAGGCATTACAGAAAACATACGGTTGCCGACGAACACGTGCGCTGAACGAGTATAATAAAGGCGGTACAAAATAAGTTAACAAAAAATTTCCACAGAATTTAGGTCGTGCAATTGTACTTTTCGTAAGCTTCCAAACGGCGTAATAGCAGCTTTTATACGCTCTACCTCGCTTGGCATTTTCAACCTTGTTAAACACAGGTGTTGCAGAGTCGTCTTGATATACACCTCTGTGCTAGGAATATTCGAAAAACATTTAAAACACAGGTGTTTAGAACGATGCTGTGTATGTGATTTAAAGGCTTTCATGTGGCAAAAATTCATAATTTTTTATTTGTACAGCGTCGTGTTTGTTTTATAGACGTTATTTGTGACTACATTTTCCGCCTGTTGAAAACTTTTTTTGTTCTCACAGTCTTCCCATATTTTTTTGTTCTCACAGTCTTCCCATAGCGGCATGTCAAAGTCAAAATTTGCAAGTTACGGGAAGCTGGAAACATCAAAAACCAATTGACTTACTCAAATTAAATAATTTACATTGAAAATATATATTACGGGTCATATGCTTAAACTTTTAAAAACATACAGGATGATTCCTTTATAAATTGTAAAAAAAATTCTGAAATTTATGACAATTTATTTCACTGACAAAAAATTTTTAAAATACATAAAATTACTTACTGAGTGTTTGAAATATTTTAGCATATTGCCCATAATATCTCATTTGAGTGTAAATTATTTCATTCCAGTAGTCACTTGGTCTTTGTTAGTCCTATACGTTCACTGACAAACCTAAGTGACAAAATTCACAGTGTATAACAATGTTGTAGGCTATAATTTGACATATATAAAAACAAAAAATAAAATACTCTTGTATTTAATAAAAATGCTGAATTTTGAAATGAAAATTTTAAAAATATCAACAATTATATATATATATTGGTTTTTATACATATCAAATCATAGCGTACAACATTGTTATATAGTGTGGATTTTTTCCAGTTTGGTATGTCAGTTGGTTTTAGTGGCGTACTTAAAACCGTAAAGTGCAAATTTTGACGTTTACGACTCATTAGGGCTACGAAAAAACTATGCGAGATAGAATAATTTTCTAAGAGGAAGATTTAATCACAATTTATGTATAAAATAAGATAAAAATATTTGGTACAAATATAAAAATAATAAAAGACGTTGAAAACTGAGGTGACCGCGCCCTTAAGACGGTGTGGTAGATAAATAAGCGCGGAATTCTTCAATTGAGATCTAAACGCATTTGAAAGTCAGTTTAGAAACACATACATAACAACAATCCTTGCTATTATATTTGCCAACTTTATGAGCAAACATTTACCCAGAATGACGCATTTGAAAAGCGTGATCTCTTGCGCCGCAAGTAAATGTACGAGATTTCGGCGTCAAAGATTGTTCTTCAGATATACGTTAATCGGGAAACATTTTCGTTCAGAAAGTTGGCAAAAACTATTGCCTAGGATTGTTGTTTTATTATTATTGCAAATCGGCTTCTAGAAATCTACAATTACAAACTGATTCTTTTAACGGTGAATTATATACCATACACTCTCAAGGGACGGTCTACCGCAATTTTCATCACCATTTTTTTATTTTTTTATTTGTACCAGATATTTTTTTGTTATTTAAGACACAAAATGTGACTAAATTTGACTCTTATGAAATTTTTTTATCTCTCATAGTTTTCGGGTAATGGCTTGTTTAAGTCATATTTTGCATGTTTCCGTTTTAACGACTACACTAAAACGAACTGATATACCAAACTAAAAAAAAAAAAAAAAAAAAAAAAATCACAGTGGATAAAGAAATTGCAGGCTACAATGTCATGCTCATAAAAATTAAGAATAAAATTATTTGTATTAAAAAAATATAGAATTATTTAAATTTCTATTTTTAGTTTAAGCATTTTTTTAATAAGATGTGGTATAATTTTGTACAGAAGTAGTCAATGAAATATGGTGCTTCTCAAATGAACTCATAATTCATATGGAGTTGACTTATGTTGTTTCTCAAATGACTGATTCAAATACTATTCACGTCATAATCGTAAATCACCTACTTTTCTTCTCAGATTAAAAAAAAAAAAAAAACTAAAAATAAAACACTCTGATATGGCTCTGAGCCAATGGTATAAATTCTAGTGATTGCAGGACGAATCATGTGTGTTAGCGTGCAGCCAATGAGCAGCTGCTGTCTACTTCAGTAAACAGATGAACCCGCATAATGCAGAAAGGCAGTAAGTCCAACTTTTTCACATTTACCTTTCCGGTTGTGAATTGATCAGAATGGGTCATCGGATCATGTACCACACAAGCGCGTCATTTCAAGTTTTTCTTGTGAGGAGAAAATTTTTTTTTTTTTTGCGACAGTGACCTTGTTGCATCTTTTTTATTAATTAAGCATGTATAAATTAGAAACTTTAATAATAAAACTTCGGTTTTATGTGCTTACGTTATTATTATTTAAATGGCAAAATATACAACAAAATTATTTACACATTTCCTTCTAAATCCAAGGAAGGTATTTGCCCCTCCCTGACACCCCTAAGTTACACCCCTGGTACGAAGGAAGGGAAACATGTTCGCACGATAGCAGAGGCCTGGTAATGCCTTCATTATTGTCTGTGTATTGCAGATAGGAAACAAGTCCAGGACAAGTTCCCTTTATGCAAAATTATGAAAAGTGGACGTGTTATCTTTCTGCAGTATGCGGTTGAGATTTTCGTGGAGATTAGCCTACTAGTCAGTGAACCGGCGAATTTTTCCTCTCTCTTCAAATACGTGAAGGTTCTCATGCAAACACAGCACTATAAACGCAAACAATATAGTAGATAAATTTTTAACTATGTCGAAAACTAACGTCTAGGATCCCTGTGTTTTGACTATTATTACTCTTATTAATTAGAAGGTCTACTAAAGTGCAAACTTTAGCGTGGACTGACCATTTGTGACAATAAATCCCTCTCTATAACGTCATCATCCGATTTCCGTCCCCTCCCTTTCCGCTGGAGTCAAATTTCAATCTCGTTTCCATAGCAACTGCCACGTCCCGTAACAGTGCAATCAATGCGTCAAATATCAATACAAATATGAAACAATTTCAGTGAGGAAAGTGTTTTGTCTGTCAAATACTAAATCATTTCTCTCATAAATATTTAGTAACGGTTTGTCACAAAGCATAACTTTCTGTGCTCCGTTGAATTTCTTCTCTGTTTTTATCTTAAGCAACGTCGGTAGTGTACATAATTTAAGAAAGTAACACATGGAATCGGTGATATATTACAATATGCCCAGAAGAACGATAAAAATTAGCTGTTAATTTCTTCACCTGAGCAAGAATCATGACTACTACAGACACGCAGAATTTGTTTTATTATTGGTGACCCATGTACAAAGCCACAGCCGTCTTTTGTAGAAGGTCGCGGCCTTAGATCTGGCAACCCTGCCAGGAAGGGTCATTTTAACACTTCTATCAAATATTGTACAAGGATAATATAGGAAACTCATCTGAAAAACACGAGACGGTTTATTTGGTTCCAGCACCAGCCGACAGGAGCGCTGTTCCTTCTGTAGTAACACATTGCTCTATGAATAGTTCAAGTTTTGTATATTGCTATGTATAAATTGAAATGTAATTATGGTTTTAAGATGTAGACATACTCTGCTTGATATTATTTTCATAAGTTAAAATTTAAAATATTAATAAACACTTTCTCATACCATTAGCCTAAGAGAAAATCCGTCTGTAAATTTGTAAACACCATAGAACATAGAGACATAAGATTGTGAATTTTGCTAGTGTTTCCAGCTCTCGCCGTCGATAACACGTCTCGCGCTTTAACAATGCTTAATAGCTGGAGTTTCCCATATTGTCCTTTACGATATTTGCTTCTATTGTCTCACCAACGGTTGTGGCTTCCCCTGATTCGCCGATATGTAGGGCACAATAACGAATCAGGCAAAGCCAATGTCTATGGCGAGCTAACAAAAGTGATAAAGTGACCCTTCCTGGCAGGGTTGCCAGATCTAAGGCCGCGGCCTTCTACTAAAGACGGCTATGCCAAAGCACAATCTGACATTCCGTTGTTCTCGAGCCTCAATGTGATTTCATTTACGTGTGAGACCGCGTTATACGAGATCGGTCAATCTACAGAGCAAGTTATAGTAAGGACGCCTGGTTTTCACGGAAATATTCCTGCACCAACGTGTTTCAATATGTCTTAGTTCCACCTCTGAAGTTCTGTTTCTTTGTAACTGACAGAATGTCTTCGTGTAAAGACGATTCTAACTTGACCCTACCAATAATAATGTTACTGCTAACAACACAAATCCGTGGTTTGCAGTAAAACGTTAAGACACGTGAGAGTTAAATTCAGCCAATCACTGACCAATGAGCAGAAGCTGCAGATGTACACACGAGGCACTGAAGCGAACTGATACAGAAATATTTTTATAAAAGACAGGGAGGGGTCCCTACTTATAATTAGAGACATGAACTTTTCGCGAAAAGAAATTTGCCTCACTTTGTATCAGTGACTTGTGTGCACGTCTGCAGACTTGCTTCACGGTCAGAGATTGGATGTTTTGACATTCGTGTGTCGTGGGGTTTTACACGCAAATCATAGACGTGTGGTGTTACAGTAACCTTATTGTGATTGGTACAGTCAAATGAGAAACGTCACAGTTCAAAGGCACGCTGCCAATGTCTATGAAGCAGAACTGCAGATGTGCACATAAGACACTGATACAAAGTGGGGCAAAATTCTTTTCGCGAAAAGTTCATGTCTCTACTTATAATTACTCCTGCTGCAGGCAACGGCATTGTTGGCCAATGGGAGACGTTGAGCGAACGTACAGCAGCTTGCAGTTAAGTCTGTCAAAAAATACACTCTTACATAATAGTTGGTAAATTTATCACACGTGCGTATAGGAGCGGTAAGAAAGTAGGTATGGTATAATTGTTTCCCAGACATCCATGGTAGCACTCCTAAACTTTTTTTTTATAAACAGTCAAATGTATACTAAAGTTACCAGACTTGTAACAACTGTAAATATTCGCATATTTACAAGGTGAAAGTATGGTAACTGTACCATTTTGCGTTTAGGTTAGTTACTTCCTAATTTTACGAAGTTTTTTTACAGGATTTTGCACGTCTTTACTGATTGCACTACAAATTCAAAACTAACTTTAAGAAACTCTAGAGACAGTTCACTCGGTTAAACATTTTGTTTTCCCAGTTGGGTGTTAGAAGCTTTGGTACTTTTTCTAGTGATAAAGAAACGTATTGCAGACCTGGGGAAGTTGTGAGTGCTTTAGGATATAAGAGAGAACTAAGAAGGTGTATCAATAGCCAAGACTTATTTGGCGCATCTTGGAGGGCTTTGAACAAATAAAACAGAAGTACCACAATGCAAGCTTCATTGTGGAAAACAACTGTTTCCGCGAGCAGTCAGTGAACTGTCAATATTTGGTTTAATGCAAACGAACATTTAAGGGCATGGTCCCGAGTTTCTTCGCATTTAATGTCAATTATTTTTTAAAACATAAATGGGAGCCGATATCGTAAAATCGCTTCGTAACTTTGTTATTTCTGATTTAAACTGCACACTCTAATTTTGTCAAATCAGAAGACTTCAAAATAGTTGCTAATTAGTTAATTACCGAAATTTCCTTTTAATTGATAAATTAGCTATACTTATACAGTTTGTCTCGAAAAATTACATTGCATAGTAAAACGAATTTGCAACAAAGTTACGAAGCGATTCCACGATATCGACTCTCGTATGGATTAAAAAAAAAATAATTCTCTCGTAAGCCGAGAAACTCGGGCCCAAGCCCTTAAACCTAAAGGCCAATGAGCACCTTTTTTTTTAATTTTCGGGTTATTAAAATGTAAATATTGATTAACACGGATACGGTTTACATGTATAATATGTAAAGACGGGAAAAATTCGCAGGTCCATAGACCTGTAGGTTAGCCTTCAAGAATATCTGTGTATTCAAGCAGACAACAGCTGTTCATTAGCTGCTCTCTGCCACAGTGAATGGATCTTCATTACGGACCCTGTTTTTTCGCGAAAAGAATTTGGCCCCAGTTTGTTTCAGTGCCTTACGTGCACATCTGCAATTCTGCTTCATGGTTATTGGCGGCGTGTCTGTGAGAAGAGCCGTATCTCATTTGACTTAGCCGATTACAAAAAAGTTTTCTGCAACACCACGCGTCTGTGATTTGACGGTAGAATCTCAAAAATTGTAACAGTTAAAATATCCAATCGCTGACCACGAAGCAGAACTGCCGGTGTGCTCGTAAGACAAGGAAACAATGTGAGGCAAAATTCTTTTCGCGAAAAACAAGGGTCCCTAACCTTACGATTTTGCTATCGGCTAAGCGATTTCCAGGAACTGTCGTAAGAGTCGAAGGCCAACTGTGAAAGTAACACAAACTTATGGTAGTTGCAATTATGGCTTGTTCCCAAAAGAAAACGCGAATGTTTCAGGTACCTAATAAATAATTAGGGCCACGATTTTATCGCGAAAAGATTTTTGCCCCACTTTGTTTCAGTGACTCACGCGCACATCGGCAGTTCTGTTTCAAGGTTATTGGCAGCGTATCTTTGTTCAGACACGTTTCTCATTTGACTGTGCCAATTAGAATAAGATTATTGTGAGTCTGTACGTCTATAATTTGCCAAGGCCAGTGAGAGTAAAATCATGCAACCACAGACGATGTAGCAGAGCTGCAGGTGTGCACATGACGCATCGAAAACAAATGTTGCAAAAAAATTTTCGCCATAAAATCGTGGCTCTACTAATAATATGTGTAGGAAAAGGAATATAAGTTTGTCTTGCGTAGAGACAAAAATAACAAAATATTACAGATTATTGCCCATAAGTTGCTGTCAGATTTATCCAAACTTATATGAAATGGAGTATACTAGCCCTGTATATGTTTGGCTCCTGCATGTTACGGCAGGTCTCCTATTGGACTGGCCGCCGTCTACTAATGAGACCACCTTACACTGATTGGCGTAGGCGTCTCCGCCATATTGCTGGCCAAGGAAGCCGTTTTTCTGGCGTGTGTGACTGAGTTCGCCCTCCTACCGGCTGTTTCACTTCTGTATTCCTAAATATTCTGTGGAATAGACGGGGCTTGAGTATGCATAGTGTTACTCAGTAAATGCCATGGTTTTAGCTAATAAGCAGTCAACGAAATTATTGTTGACTTTCTAATCAAAACCATAAACATTCACGCCTTGAAAAAAATTATATGTTACGGAAAAAAAATTTAAACAAAACTGCCAAACATATTTCTGATATCTGCTCTCATTTAGGCTTAAAAACTTGTATCTTCGCAAGAGTAGTAGAAATTGGGGAGCATGTTCTTACGGCGACTGCTTCTCATTTATGATGTTTCCGCGAGTTTAATTTTTTAAATTGAGGAAGCGCGCAGATATCGCTAACCGTTACACAGAAATATTGGAAATTGTTTGTACTATGTAGTTTTTTTTTTCAAGACACGAGTTTTTTTATGATTTTGAATACTTATTGACTTTAAGAAAATTTAGTTAAGTCGATAATTGGCCAAAATTATAGAAACATGATTTGAAATTAAATTCGACTACATTAGTACAAACGATCGCTAGCAATTCTATGCAATGGTTTTTCTATGTCTGATACATTTCTGGATTAAAAAAAATTAACTCGCAAAAAAAAGCATAAATAGGAACCGGTTGTCTTAACCGACGTACTGCCCACGTGGTTGGTCTTGGGTCGGGGCTTGAAGACTTGCTGGTTGCAGCTGAATAAGGGATGGAAAGGGTAGCTGTCGTGTAGGGTGGGGGTGAGTTCTACCGCTGAGGTTGGAAGGTGGTTGGGGGAGAGGAAAGGGGGTGGCACCACGTACAGTAGCAACCCCGCCATAGCAGCACGCGACAACTCCCCCCCCCCCCCAAACACCCTCTCCACTTAGATTCTTCAAAAGGTTGGCGAGGTTTGTTCGTGACAACCCCCGACAAGCTTCCGTATTCCGGCATCGTACTCCCGCTTTTCGGCTAAACACTAACCCCCTTCCCTTCACCGCCATTCACCCATTTCACCCTTCCACGCCCCCTCCCCCTCGCCGCAGGACTTCCGCGATAATTTTGCCACTTTCCGAGTTCCGCCGAGCGAGAGACCACAAAAGCGGGCGAATGTTCCCAACAGGAACGTTCAAAAAGGAAAATTAGATTTTTTTTGCGCGCGCGGTGGAAATGAGCTAGAAACATTCGATTTGCCGAGACGTCGGGAAGTAATATGGCGTAGTGTTCCTTGTTGCGCGACTAGAAAGAAAATATTAATTGCAAAAATAGTTAAGAAAACAGTAGCATAGCACAGATTATTTGGCATGCTCTGCAGACAGGAATATTTTGCTCGTTCAGTGCCGGCTGTTGGCTCAATGGCTTTCCTTTTTTTTTTTTTTTTTTCAAGTAGTCTTTCGAAAGGAAAAAGTAGGCTTGAAAAATCACCTTCCTGTCCATGCGTGTGTGGGCGATTTTACCTTCCCTAAACGTTTGAATACGTGGAAAGTATTTAATTGTACTTTGTAAATACGAAGCACTTGGTTTGATTTTAGTGTATTTCGTTAGTGGCGTTTTTATATTTTCAAAATAGCGGCCTATTTAAAATCATTACGTTGAAATATTTTTTTTTCGAACTCTTCAAACTTGGTACACATGTACTATTTGGCACGGTGAACTGACTCAATTATTTTTAATACCATAAAAATATTTCCAAAATTGCAGCCATTTTAACATTTTTTAGCACACAAAAAATTTTAAGTACGGTTTTTTTATAATTTTACTTAACTCGGTAAACTTATAGTACTTAGTAAGAAAACATGAGTAAAATACGTATTGATGATTGCGTGTTCGTATTTTTTTTTAAATGTCGGCAATTTTAACATGTTTTGATTACACGAGGAATCTGAATAACCATTTTGCCAGAATTTCATCAAAATCTGTACTCGTGTAGTTCTTATCAAAGCGACGGGGCCGTTATGTTTTTACAGTGTATTCATTATTTTTAATGTGGAGTTCATTGGGGCATATTTTGATTATACAAGATGTCTAGGGAATCATTTTTCAGGATTTCATCATACTTGGAACACGTATAGTTATGGAAAGGAAAAATTGGCAAGTTTAATGTCCTGCATGCTAAGAGTCCACAGTCTTGTGTAATCAAACATGGACCATTTGTCAATTAGCTGCTTCTCATTGTAACAGCAGTCACTAAACGAATAGGTGGGGCTTGAGTATTCATATGGCAGTGGATTATAACACGCAGTCAACGAACTAGCGAATTTTTCATGGTAAGGTGACTTGATGTTTGTGTTTTTGTTCATGCCATGGTCGGACTTTTAAACAGAGGACGATTTGAACACGTCTTTATTACACTAGATAAGGAACACTTCATTAGCCTATTTTCCGACGGAAAAAGTCTTATGAGACCACCATTCTGTGTGTGAGTGTGTGTTTGTATGTGTAGGTTGTGTAGGTGCATAGGTTGTGTAGGTGTATAGGTTGTGTAGGTGTATAGGTTGTGTAGTTGTGTGTGTCCGTCCCTAAAAACTTTTGAACCTGTTGAACGAATTTCTTCAAACTTTTTACACATATAGTACTTAGCAACCTGACTTGACTTTTATATATTTCGTTTACGTCCTTTTCATATTTTCAAAATAACGGCCATTTTAATATTTTTAGATGAAGCTAGATATCTAAGGAACCGTATTTCATAATTTCATCACACTTGGTACACCTATACCACATACAAAGCTAACTACACTTCTGTAAATTGTGTTTAGCATGTAAGCATATTGTCGAAATGGCGGCCATTTTTATATTTTCAGCATAGTATAACATATCTTAGGAAGTACTTTTCAGAATTTCATCAAGCTTGGTGCACACATACACCATACAAAGTTGACTTGACTTTTGTGAACATTCCCAGATGTACGTAAAGGGTTAATTTACACACACTTTGATGAAAGTAGGTATAATAGTTATGATGGAAACTTTTTTTAGAATTTCATAATAAAAACGTGTTACACATACAATCCAAAATAGAATGACTTATAATTTGTGTTTTTCATTTCAACACAAAACATAGTTTCACTTTGTGCAACTACCAATTTGGTCAAATAAGTAATATACGCACTTAAACTTCCTTAACAAAAAGTTTCATTTTCATTCTCTACCTCACTTCTCATATCACACGTGTTCACGAGCTGGCATTCTGAGTGCTTGAACTTCTAAAGTTCTTACAAACGCCTCGTGAATCTGCAACTACAGTTTTGTTATCATCACTGAAAAAAGTATTTATTAGTCACCACAAAATATTTTGTCATAACGAACCTTACCAAATATTTTTTGTAGTGACCACAACAAATTTTTGCTGCCTCCAATAAAGTTTAACAGTGACTACAAAATTTTTTTCCAACCACTACAAAATTATTTTGTGAGGTCCATATTGACAAAACATTTTGTAGCCGCCACAAACCCGGTTTTTTCTGTGAGGACACGTAAACTTTATGAAGGTAAGCACAGTGGCCACTCTGAAAGTAGCCATGTGAAGTTTTAAACAGTTTTTCGGTTTCCCACGCAGCAATCCCCTTAAAGGTCAACGCAACTTTTCTCCCGTGAACGAGCGGCAACTGTCTTCACCGCCCCAGATGAAGCGGGGATTTATACGAGGGAAGGGTGGTGTCGCCTCCATCCAAGCAATAACATCCCCCCCGAGTCGTGTGTGTTACCTACAATGGAGATAAAGGAGCCGGCTTCCCTTCCCCAAGTCGTGAATTATTCAAACCCGCCGGCGAAAACCCCACCTCCTGCCCCTTACAACCCCTTCCCCACCTCCCGGCATACTCACATCGCTCTGCAAATAAAGAGAGAGTCGCTGATAAAGGGATTCCGCCCCCAAAACTCTCCCGGCGGGGATAATAAACGGTCGCCGAAGTCAGCGACACGATTCGTGAAGTCCCGCGTTTTAGGAACTTACTCCGCCGTCACAACTTAACTATTTTAAGGGGGCGCTTCAGCTGCCATATTGGACTGTTTTATATTTCCATTTGCTATTGTTCTGAGAAGAAAAATGTTACATTTGTGATTATAGCTAGAATTGTATTTACTTTGCGCTACAGTAAAATCAGAACAAACCATGATTTTCGTGAATAGAATTTTGAAACAATTTGTTTCAGTGTCTTATGTGCACATCTGCAACTCTGCTTCGTGCCTAGTGATTGGCTGATTTAACCCTCACACGTCCTAGGGTTCCACCCGCAATTCATAGACGCGTGATGTCGCAATAACATTGTTCTCATTGCTGTGTCGTATCGCGGTAGTGTTCCAAGGCATGCAGTGATAAGCACAATGACTATACTCAACACTGAGTTGTCCGTGGAACCATTACACTTGTAGTCTTCTTCCAGTGGCGTACAAGAGGCAAAGAACATGAGTAGTATGATTATGGCGGTTCTGGGACATGGAGCCGGAGTGAGGTGCTCGCCCAAATGAGGCGCCCCCCGCCATGTTGTGACGTCACGTCCCCGGCCGCCATGTTGGATGACCTTGACCTTTAACCTTGACCTTGAGTGTCAAATTACCAAAATTTTCCAAAATTTCAAAAAAAATTATTTAAAAATTCAAAATTTCAAAAAAATATAAAAAATTTCAAAAAATTTCGAAAAAAAATATTACCTCCATTTTGTTTCCGGTCACCATATTGTTTCCGGCCGCCATCTTGGTGTTTCTTCCAAAAATTTTTCGATTTCGCACTCCATAATAACCCCACACGTATTTAATAAATAAAATTTTTTATAAAAAAACTTTTTAATAAGATTCTTTTTAGTAAAAAACTTTTTAATAAAAAAACTATTTAATAAAAAACTTTTTATATAAAAATCATTTCATTAAATCAATTACCGGCACGTCTTACCCGGACGAGCTCCATCGACACACTGACGCCCCCCACCACTTTTTACTTGTATATATTAACTTATCCCCCCTC
>PNEQ01080555.1:0-80012 GCA_003012365.1 Medauroidea extradentata
TTCGGCCATGTTGAAGGGATTAAAAATGCTGTTTGCGACATACGTGACGTGTTGAAAGTTGTATTCCGTCCTGGTCTGAAATGTTATTTCTTTTCGTGCTAAACCAGCATGAGCACACGTGGAACAGTTTGTTAATAAAACGTGTATTTCAAACACACTGCAACGCAGTTTGAGAGGCAGGTAGACGGGCGCCTTAAGAGATACTACTACACGTGCGAAATCTTTATGTACGACAAGAAAACACATTTAAAACTATGATACACTATTTTTGTTTTCTAGACATCATGCTTAGAAGCATGGTTTCGGGGCTCCTCAAAATGGCCAAAACGGCTTTTCCAGGCTGCTATCACGTAAAAAATATACCAACCGGAATCGTAAAACAAAATGTAGAGAAAAACGCGCTGGACTTTTCTACGCACTTTCCGTAAATAAAAAGTAGTGTCTCCGGTTTAAAGTCTTATTGGAAAAAGCACGCCGTTTTCGCGCAACATAGACACACAGTATTTGACGCACTAGTCAGTCTAGCTCTTATCACCCGCCTGTTTCCGTACGTTGGACGTGGCATGCGCCTGCAGTATAGGGCTCTTAAGATGTAGTTGCTTAATAGTGCTGCTCGTAAGGTATGGTTGCAATGAAGCAAGCTTTTATGCAAATCACAGTTCACAATGCAGTACGAACACAGCAAGAAGAAATCGGTAGCAAATTTTTTGTAAGGTGGGGCATTTATTCTGCAGGGTGTTACAAAAAGGTACGGCCAAACTTTCAGGAAACATTCCACACACTCAAAGAAAGAAGATATGTGATATGGACATATGTCCGGAAACACTTAGTTACCATAGTAGAGCTCAGTTCCTTACATCTCGTTAAATGTCGTCGTAAAAAAACATTTCATGCAGACACTGTTCCAACTACCCAATGGAATGTTTCGTTAGAATGTACGTTACTTCCTAGGTTCACCGCCAGGTGGGCCACTTGACGGAACATAATCGTGACTGCATTGCGTCTCTTCAACTCACAATCCAGATTACCTTCCGTCACGTCGCCCACCTGGCGGTGAACCTAGGAAGTAACGTACATTCTAACGAAACATTCCATTGGGTAGTGGGAACAGTGTCTGCATGAAATGTTTTTACGATGACATTTAACGAGATGTAAGGAACTGAGCTCTACCATGGTAAAGGCAATTCGGAATAAAGTGAACACTCGAAAAAGCCCTGCTAAAGATCTATTTCCAGCCAATTCGTATATTTCCGCATGTAGCAGCTAACGACGGGAAAAGTCTAACCTCCTGGGACACGTCACTTTGTGTTTGCGCGTGTAAGATAAATTGTTCAGTCGATAGGTGCCTATGTAATTTGATAAAAAACAAGTTTATTAATTATATAAAATACAACTATATCGCTGTCGGTTGATCTTGTTTCAGTATTGTTGTATTTATATACGAAAAAACAGGGAACTATGTTGTGTTATTTCGTTGCCAACCATACAAGCAGTAAAGTGACTATCGGCAATGTTGAATTGTATGTAGTAACTGCTAGTGATATTTTTCAAAGGTTAAATATTTAGTGTTCACTTTATTCCGAACGGCCTATAACTAAGCGTTTCCGGACATATGTCCATATCACATATTTTCTTTCTTTGTGCGTGTGGAATGTTACCTGAAGATTTGGTCGTACCTTTTTGTAACATCCTGTATAAGAATTGATCCAAAGAATTTCGTAAAACGATTGTTGAACCATCTTGTTTCAATGACTTAAGAGGAGTCTTCGCCGGTGTCGAATTTCCACCTTTGACGCGTGGGAACAGCGTAGCGATAAGAACCAGTGTTCCGCGCTTGACGAGAAGCTTATCGCCTCTATTCGCAGCGCGGCAAACTGGTGTACAATGTTTTCCTTGTAGTCTTCTTCGTTAGGGACTTTAAGCGGTGACCACGCCATTATATTATTTTAAAAGCGTGAAGCGAAGACCAACGCATACTCTCGTTTTTCACTTTACGAATTCAGGTAATATTTTAGAAGTTACAGGAGTCTAAAAAAAACACCGTATTTAGCAATTTTAGGAGGCCCGAAAATCATGTTTCTAATAAGCGTGCTGTTTTTTGAAAACATAGAAACATAGTTACAATTGTGTGTTCTTTTCATAGATAAAAACCATATTAATACTTTAAGCGGTTTCGCGTAGAAAAGATTACGCGTGACACGATGCAGCGCCATCCATGCGTCAGTCGAGGACTCATCTTAACAGGCACATCTGCAGCTCTGCTTCATGACTAGTGATTGTATGTTGTTAATTCTCGTGCGCCTTGGGACTCAGTACCCATCTTCTGATTGGTACAGTAAAATGTGTGTATAATCTTCACAAAGACACACTGCCAATAAACATAAAGCACTTATTTAGATGTGGATGAAAAGCATTTGGATCATATGGTACAAAATTTTTTCATCAAAACCTAGGTTCCCTATATGTCGTTCTGTAATTCAAGACGTGAGACAAAGAAACTGTCTGCTAGCGCAAGGACTCCAAGTTCTCACAGCGTTTGAACTGACAACATATCAACAATCTGACAGAGCAATACATACACGAAGGTCACCTTCTCTTCAAACTGAGAACGTCGCAATCATTTATCTGTAGTCCGGTCGTAACTGTACTTGCAACCAGGGTACTAGTCCAACTTGACATTGGATACGTTACGGTTAGTGTAAAGGATATAAATAAATACATGTCGCAAATATGTATCTGTGCAACCCGTGATCTTATTTTGTTAGTAATCGCATGTCAAGAAAACTATTTACATGTTAATTTCGATGAAAAATTAGAGGTGGACATAGGAAGTGTGAATAACAAACAAACAGGAGGAAATAGCAGATATGGGAATAAGTAAAGGCGTATTTATATATAAGAGACAGTGACATAAACGGTGCTAAATAAAGGCCTCCTCCAATATTATTCAATTATCTGCATCGACTCATTATGACTAGGGACCAGAAAAATTATCTTTTTTTTTTTGGGCACAAGTTAGAATTCAAAACACTGGAAGTTCATGCTACTTTCGCAACTTTCCCTAGACTTATCTTTAGATATCCGCAAATATCGCCTTAATATCTGACATTAGAACAGGTATCCACGTTACTTTGTGCTCTTCTGACCTCTGTTGTTTATCAGCAGTCCTGAAGTTAGGCCGCGCTCAAGTCAGTTTTCATCGATTCATTTACTTCAGAACTTTACCAAGCAGACACTGTTTATTGTGCTGTTGATAGCTGCATGACAAGTTCACTCACTTTCGCTTTGATGAGGTGTTTTCTGTAAGTACCCGAGCAACGGCTACACAGTATTCTCACTCTTCTCCAAAAAATCATTGACTGTTTCAATGTAAACTGAGCACATTCTTTAAGATTCTGCTAATCCGTTCTTTCAAACAATTCTTATATTTGTTCCACGTGCTATCTGCTATAGCCCCATGTGACAAGTAAACACGTCGTATTATTTTCATTTTTCTCAAAAGTAAACTTCCGAGGCTTTAGTTTAAAACACCGAGTCTTGCAGTTTTCGAATTCTCTGTCACTATGGTGAAAAATATCCAAATTTGTCTTGAAAATGAAACAAACAAACAGAGATTGTGAGGACATACGTGTAGGGCCTTAAAGGAAAATTAAACATCACAAAAAATTATTGTAATGCACAATGTGCGTCATTTTCAGTCGAGAGATTGTGTCGGTGATATTTAAAACCCATTATTAGAGATTGTGTTATATCAATAAACTATTTTCTGCCTATATACTCTTGAAAACACTGTGGTTTCTTGCGACATGTATGACGTCTGACTCAACGTAGCTGTCTGCAGACCAATGCATCAAATATTACAATAACGGGATTCTTTTTGACTTAGTCAAATAGGACAATAGTTTAACGCACACGTGAGAGCCAGTCATCTTTTCATAAGCTAAACTTACATTGTAACCCAGCAAATAGTTAAGTTTTTCCGCGATAAACTATCATCTCTATATATTACGTAATACTGGAGAACTTTTTTCGCTGAGCGATATGCGTATATTTAAACATAAATTTTGATGTTACTATGTTCAATGGGACTTTGATTCATTGATAGGGCCAGGAAAATTTCGCGAATCAATGACCTGCACGCTATAATCCATTGTCCTATCCATACTAACGCTCCGTCTATTCGTCGTCCATTGTCTGTTGTTACACTGAGTAGCAGCTAGTGGACAAATTGTCGGGGCTTGAATATGCATAGGACAATATATTCTAGCTTGTAGGTCATTGAATTCGCGCAATTTTCTGGTTTCTATTCATTGACTATAATTCCACAAATTTCGGGCACTGCATTGCATAAAAATAGTGTGTTATAGGTCACATGTTCAGGTAGATAATATTTATGCAAATAGCGTAAGGTAAATAACTTAAAATAGTAGCAATTAGCATGGTGTAATTACTTTACTGAAAACTCCTTTCTTTGCCTCGCCAGAAAATATGCATAACAAAATCCATTCTGGCAGTTCTGTAGAACTTCATGATTTCGAATTGAATAGTATTATTTACTCTTAAACCAACTGCCAGTTAAAGTTGCACGTCAACAAATTGGTCGCACGCCTACACCGATCGCCCCGTGAAAGGTTCCCATTCCTGAAGAGTCCAGGTGCAGTTGTCTGAGTCTTGTCAAAACAGCAGTTTGTTTCAGTGCCTTGTGAGCAAATCTGAAGTTCAGCTTCATTGTCGGGGATAGGATGTTTTAAAACTCAAGTGTCTTGAGGTTCTACACGCAAATCACAAATGTATATGGTGTTGCAGTAATATTTTTTGTGATTGACACAGTCAAATGTGAGACGTCACTTCACGAAGAAACACTGCCAATCACCATGGCTGCAGATGTGCACGTAAGATTAAATGTTTTAGCGTGGTTTTTCGAATAAATTCCAGGCGATTGTTAGGATTTTTATGTAAGGGTGTCGCCTACCTGCAGTCTAGAGACTCAGAAGTGACGGAACTATAAGGGTGACCTCTAAACGCGCATCAAAAGCCACATCGCCACAAAGAGCCACGCTCTAGACTGGTGTGCAAGATTCCCGCCAATCGCATTTATTGTGGGACTTTAAAATGGTAATCAAATAATTTTATTGGTGAAAAATCTGTACCACAGTTCAGTGCACGTTTCTATCTCAGTTTCACGTGCATCCGGTTAGCAGTGGCAGATCTAGGGTGGTTGCCAGGGAGGACACAAGTTGCAGAGAACTGTACAGGGTTGTGCGCCAGTTGACGCTACAGCCAATGATACGCGGGTATGTAGATGCAGCTTATTACTGACTGGTCACAACACAATAAGTAGCCAGTACATATTCCGTGTTCATTGGATATGCGGAGGCGCGTTCACAGGAGTGTACAGTTCTCGGTTACTTGTGCTTTACCCGTCAACAATCCTCGAACGTCCACTGGGTTAGTATATTTTGAAGTACGGTAGTTTGAAAAGATAATTTGGTTATGTTAGCTGCTTAGAAGCAGTGTTTTTAAGTGATCATGGTGTGTTTACAGTGACATCCCCTTAGTTGTCCGAAATGTGTTTTCTTTTCGTACATTGGCTCACTGGACACATGACAAATAGTTTCTTTAAAAAAATCGTATTTACGAAATAAGAGAAACGCATTTGAAATGCGTTATAGGTAGGGCCCGGTAATTTTCGCGAAAAGAATTTTGCCCCACTTTGTTTCAGTGACTTACGTGCGTACCTGCAGCTCAACTTCATGACTATTGGCAGAGTGCTTTCGTGCAGAGTCATTATTCATTAGACTGTGCCAATCAGTACATGGATAACTGTGACACATCACCTCTGTGATTTGCGAGTTTAACCTCCAGACGTTGTATGTTACGGCATCCAATCACTGAACACAAAGCAGAGATGAAGGTGCGCGCGTAAGGAACTGAAACAAAGTGCTGCAAAAATCTTTTCGCGAAAACTACCGGGGCCCTAGTTATAGGCGGCCCCCTTGAAGGGCACACATACCAGAGACAAGTGGGTGCATGGATTTAAATATAGGGTAAATCTACCCCACGTCGTGATTTTAAGGCTTCGAACTTCAGTAACAGAAATATGTTAAAAATTTTAATTGAGATCTTTAATATGATAAATTGGTCACTTATTGTCGAACCTACAAATGTATCTTGTATGTTGGCAACCTAGTGAACTCGGCGTACTGAACCATCCCAATTTTATGAAGTCTGTAAATTGGTTTATCACAATATTAAGGTATATCAGGTTGCATGGTCAGCGTATCCTATATTTAATTACGTTGAACTTGCTCACCTATCCAACCTACATATATCACCACTTACATTTTGCTCGTCGCATTTCGGCCCACATTCCTACAAGACATTTAAGGTTATTTTTTCGATTCGCTGAAAACTATGAACAAGTAAGTGCTTTCACTCTAAACAAAACACACACGAAATCACCTCATTGTATTTCATTTTTCACGTTTTTATTTGTGTAACAATATTTATCTCATCGCAATGCAGAAAAAGGTTTCCATCCGAAGGGGACATATTTGAAGCTAATTCAGTCACACCTAATTATACTAATCATGCTAGTATATATACTTGTGTACGCCAGGGTTCTCAGGTTGCACAGCGTCCGTAAAGCCTGCAGCAAAGTTGTGTATCTGTTCCAATGGAAGCAGTGCTTTGCAATGATCATACATAACACTTGAGTTGTCTATGGAACCATTAAACTTATGATAGGTAAATACTCTAGCGAGTGGCTTGTAATAAGAGAGGAAATAATTTTACAGCTGCACATCAGTTACTGGAAAATACACCACTGGTTAGTTCCTGGATAGATGCTAATGCCACATACTCAGAACGTACAGTCGGGTCTATAGAGCTAGTGATTTTTGGTGAAAAGAATTCTGCAATGAATTGTTTCAAGGCCTTGTGTGTATATCTGTTTCTCTGATTCATGGTCAGTGATTGGAAGTTTTTTTTTTTTTTGGCGTCTCGGCGTCCTACCTGCAAATCACGGACGTGTGGTGTCGCCGTAATACTGTTCTGGTTGGTACAGTCAAATGAGACATGCATCTGCCCAATTATATTCTGCCAATAACAACGAACCAGAATTGTAGGTGTGCATGTAAAGTTGTTGCAAAATTCTTTTCACCAAAATTCACTGGCTCTCCGGATCTAGTATTGCCAGTGACTTGAAAAATTCGCGTTTTATTTTGGACACAAGCAATAATTCAAACAACTATATAAGTTCGTGTCACTGTCTCAACTATATCTTGCTTTATTTGACTCCTCCTGGAGAGCGCTGAGCCAATAATAAAGAAGCAAGTAAATTGAGGCCAAATAGTGTTGTTTCACCATGTCAGCGAGCAGTTAGTAGGGCCCGGTAATTTTCGCGAAAAGAATTTTGCCCCACTTTGTTTCAGTGACTTACGTGCGTACCTGCAGCTCAACTTCATGACTATTGGCAGAGTGTTTTCGTGCAGAGTCATTATTCATTTGTCTGTGCCAATCAGTACATGGATAACTGTGACACATCACCTCTGTGATTTGCGAGTTTAACCTCCAGACGTTGTATGTTACGGCATCCAATCACTGAACACAAAGCAGAGATGAAGGTGCGCGCGTAAGGAACTGAAACAAAGTGGTGCAAAAATCTTTTCGCGAAAACTACCGGGCCCTAGCAGTTAGTTAACAGCTGTTGTCTGCTTGAGTACGTACAGTCATGGACACAAAAATTGGGCCACTGAAATAATCAAAGTCCACTTCGGCAATCATCGCCGGCTGTGTGCAAGCGGGAGCCTTGCCTCTAGGCAACCTGCATAACAACGAATAGAGGTGCGCTATAACTGCGCTGGGCAAAGGTTGTGTTGTATGATTGGAGCATCGCTCGTTCACACCTTCCTCCAGCGACCAGGCACTGTATATTGGCTGAACCAGTGCGGCGCACAAATCATTTAGTAAATGCAAAAGTGACACATGTCCATTTATATTACTCAAACATGAAGATAGAAAAATTATTTGTAGAACACAGTAACGATGTTACGTAAGTGCACAAATTTTCCAATAACCAGACAAAAACAGTTACCTATATTATATCAAAATGTTAATATTCAATGCACACATATTTTCATTCTCATACTGCGAGCTGAAACTAATGTACATTGTAGCAATACGGTAATATTTAACTGGCAGTCGCAGTGACGTTACGGTCTTACTTATTCGCTTACATGTTTACATATAGAACAATTGCCGGACATTGGAGTGACCCAGTGGGTTTTACCGGGATACTTCTATCCCTCTTTGGCAGTCCACTGCTGATCCATTGTGACTTAACTTCGCATCTGTTAAGCACGAACAAAACGTGTAACGCCATCACTGTACTGATTATTTACAATAAAAACCTTCAGAAACAACCATAGAACAAGTATTTCTGACACAAAATATCTAACATCAAGCGGTAAACTTGATCCTGATTACAGAATAATGTTGTGAGTTGTTGGTCCAGGTAGTCGCAAACGGCAACATTCACCCCATTTGACAAAAACAGCTGTCATTCTCCCGTGCGAAACGACTGCACACGTGGTTCCGTCAATGCGTCCTAACGTAGATTGTTACCATCAAAGCTCACTTAGTAGCCACGGTTCATGTAAAATAAATGTCACAGCATCGTTGTCAGAAGAACGTGATGCAAGGATAATATTTCCTCATATTTTCTTGTTCTGTAGGTAATACCTAACTAGGCAGTTCTGACTGACAAGTTATTAACGTATTGATTATTAACATATATGACATAGTGCCAACATAAATGAAGTGTAAAGTTATTAAAACGTTTTATGCTGCTGTTCCCTACGTTACTGTATGTAATACCATATTTAACAACTGTTATCTATAATGTATGAACGTACAACTTGCTGAATATTGCTGTCTACTATGTGGCATAACGTTTTACAACGACGCGTTAGTGAACAAGTGAAATTTCAAACATTTATATTCCAATAATCAAATTACGTAAGTGTGAAAATTTCTCAAACTCCGCAATACAAGCAATTAAACCAACGTTGACAAAATATTATTCTATAATATCGTGATATTTAAAATATCTACAGCTTCTACCAAACGTTTAAGAACACCATTATATCAATCTAACAAAAGGTTCTGGCCTTATAATTAATCCTACGTGACCTGATTATTAATGACACATGGATAACTGCTTCAGTCTATGTTCAAAGTTTGATTTGTTAAAAAAATTTAAATAAGACAGATTGTTTCAAAGTTACCCTATTTTTGTTTTTTTTAAATAATAACAAAATACTAGTATAATATTATGCTTATTTTGTAGAGTAAATATAGAGAGTTATTCTGTGGTTATAATTTTATTTTTAGGGTTTTATGTTTCCGCCCAAAAAATTAGGATACATATCATCCATTGTTATATTTTTTTTTACATCTCCGGGAATTCATTAAGGTGTAAAACAATTTATGTTATTTAAAAAACCAAAAAAGGATGACTTTTAGACAAACTGTCCTATTTTCAATTTTGTTTTTACAAATTGTACTCTGAACGTAGCCTGAAACAGTTATCCATGCGGAATTAATAATCAGGTCCCGTAGGATTAATTATAAGGCCAAAAAGATTTGTTAGTTAAATATAATGGTGTTCATAAACCTTTAGTAGAAGCTGTGATTGGTACCTAAATGCTATTTGTATGTTCTGTCATAACACGCGATAATTATATCTGGATACTTGAGCAATAAGACCAAGTTAAACAAACTACTATTTTTCTTGAAATAGCCTGCGGCATACCATTATTGCGTACAATGCTCTGAAACAGTCGCGTAGGAGCAGGGTGGTACAGGGGTACAATGTACCCTCCAAAATTTGATAGTGGGTTACAAAATATAATTTGTACCCCGTACATATTAGTGCATATGCGTAAAATAAAAAATTAAAATAAAGAAACACAATAAAGCAAGACGTGTGTTTAATCTAATTTTATATTTATACTGATTTTAACAAATGCTATTAAACTACTAACAACTTAAAAGTTTGAGCATAAACGTTTGAGAAAATATTTGTGTTTTGAGCGTACTGAAATTGTTGGATTTTTTTAGTAATAAACCAGCCCTGCAGATGGTTTTTTTATAAATAATTTAGTTCTCTGTCCACAATACTGACCAGGATCCGAAAAGATTCATCCCTCTTCCAAGGTTCGGTCTTCTCCGTGACAGTTCGGCTACTATCCACTACGCTAAGGTACTGAAATTCGCTTTCAAGTTCAGTGAACGGCTTATCTATACCATACAGTTCGGCAGCTAGAATGTTGTGTAGTTCTTTGTGTTGTAGATGTTTGAAATATGTTATAATTTATACCAGCAGCCCGGCCACGACTTCGCTCACTGTTCTTTTAAAAATCTGAGTTCGACTACACTGGCAGTCAACCGGATTTTCACATGTGATAATCGTGCCTGTACGATGCCACAGTTCGGTTACTTTTCTTATGGATCTCCCGTTTTCTCGGCCCTTCTGCCAGCTGCCCCTAATATGTGCGTCTATAATAGCATAGCAGTTCCCCAGCGCCGTTTTTTCACGGGATTTGAACCTTAAATTCCCTACCAGTGTCCCAAACTATTACGTCAAGAAAGGTCGTAAGAATTGTTAAAAAAACAAATGTGTTAAGATAGGCCTGTGCCCAAAGTGGTACATGTGTCATAGTTTGACAATATATAACAACTTCAAAAAATTGTTTCTCCGTATTCACATCTGCTTTTCGATACTTCTGCAACATTTTACATATTTCTGCCACTTAAACTGTCGAATTTAGAAAAATTATTTAATCACTTATTAGTTATTTACGTAAGTTTCATTCTTATTCAGAAATATCGCAATATCTCCACACGTCTAACATATACAGTCGATTAAGGGGGTGAAGTAGGAGCTCCCTGCAGTATTTAAAACTTTTAAATAATTTTAATGTTTGTATGATATATAATTTACTTTATAGACACATATTATGAATATATTTAGAGTAATAAAAAGTTTCTAGAATTCATAGATTTTGTGTACAGGCAGATCAAGCCCAAATTTCTAAAAAACGGTTTTATACAAGAGACGAAAACCATCTGACTTAGAAAAGTGAAATAATTTCACACTGAAGAACCGTATCAGAGGTTACGTCAAGATATTTATAAAACAACTTCAGAGATTTTTTTTTTTTGTTTCTTTGAACAATTGCTAAATTTGAATTATAAAATTGCCAAAATTCGGCCATTCTTTTTTAATACGGAAAATGTCATTGCCGGTTTTTATACATGTCTTGACGTAGCACGATACACTGTAATTCAGAATGAATTAATTCGTTTCTTTAAGTCAGTTGATTTTCCTTTTCTTGTATAATACCGTTTTATGCAACTTGTCATTTTACATGCCACTATATACAAGCTGTATAAGCAAGAATTTTTCATTACTATAAAAGTAATCACAAAGTATATCTACATGACAAATTATACCTCGTACAAACACAAACACTATTAAAAGAATTCAAAGAATTTGACTGTAACTCCCTCCTTAGTTGAAACAACGATAATTTTTTTTAATGTCCTTAAAGGTTGAATTTCAAAAAGTTCTGGAACTGCTTTTCCTGGAACTGCTTTTTAGGGTTATTCCTAGGCTTGATTTTGATACATCAATCAATTCGATTTCACAATAGGTTTAAAAGTTATCGGAAATTTATTTAAATTATATTTTACAACTATAGCCCTTTTTGTTTTTAAATTAAAAAAAAACAGGTAATATGTAGAGATGATGGTTTATTGTGCGAAAATTTGACTGTTTACTGGATTCAACACACGTTCAGGTTACTAGAAGATTACTTGCTTTAGCTTGTACTTGGAACTGTTACCCTATTTGACTGAGCCAATAAGAATCCCGATATTGTAATATGTTATGCCGGCTATTCGTCTGCAGACAGCTACGTTATGTCAGAAGTATATCACCGAATCATATATGTTTCAAAAAACTACGGTGGTTTCAAGGATATGCGGGCAGAAACATTTTCGCGATGCACCATCATCACTAGATGCATTTTTGTAAACTTTGTGCTGATGTAAAAAGCACCTTGATATCTCAACTGGTTTAAGCGCTATTGAGGATTCGTGGAAAAACATATTTCACCTCATTTCATTGACTTACTACAATTTTCACATTTTGAGAAAGAAATAAACCTGCATTTGTGTCTACGGCGTAAGGAAAGCCCCTTTCAAAATTTAATATATCTTGGTACAGAGGTTTGGACTGTGCGTTGACGAGTGTATGAGTGTGTGAATGGGGCTCTTCATTTTATATAAAGAGATTATGTATGTAGTGTCAAAGTAAATAACACAAAATTAACAAGAAAACATAACAATATTTTTTCATATATGATACGCTATTGCGTCAAAAGAAAAAATTTTAAAAAAAGTAAGGAGGTATGTGGAAATGGTTTTGGAGTTTCAAAGCATTCTTGTAGTCAGCATCAAATTTTATGTAATACAGGTATGAAATTTAAGAGGTTTAGTAACGTGTCATTCGTTCGTTGGTTTGTCAAGGCTATCAGATAAGTAAACAATTCAGCAAAAGAATGAGTATGTGCAAAAAATAGAATCTTTAAAATTTTGTAAAACATAAAATATATAACGTTTGCATAACATAATAAAAATTATACTATTGAAGCACGTGTAAATGAATATCTAGAAAATATTTTGCGAGCCTGAAACTCGTTAAAACAAATCAAATCGCTACGCAAATAAAAAAACTTAATTCAATATTATTTTGCTGGCTGCATCATATATAGGAGGCCGCGGCGGGTGAAGTGACTACTGCTCGACAAACCTAAGTGTGTCTTCGGAAAATATGTGAACTACAGCCATCCTCCTCTCTGACATACCACACCCTCCTACTCTCCTTTGCCCGGTTACATCCTCCCTGCCAATAGCGAGCAAGTGGCATGGCCGTCACGACCCCTAACCTTGCGTCGCGACAAGCAATGTGTACAGTCTCTTCAGCTGAAATGTGACAACCGGTGTGTAGTTAGCTGTTGTCCAGGGGGCCTAAGCTCGAACTGCACTCGTATACGATTTGTTAAATTTTCTGTCGAAACTCGCACGATTGAAGAAAAACGGCAAGCTCGAACGATACGAGAGCCCTCGTATACGTCCAGACCGTGCGAGTTGGTACTCTCTCGGTAGGCACCGTTCACCTTCACAACTCGTATACGTCGAGTGTAATAAGCAGACAATATGGCCGCCATGGCAAATGCCACTTCCTTGAAATAAAGCGAGTTTGACGGCACAAGTGGAATATAAGAATTACGTATCAGCGTGAAACACAATAAAACAGCAGTACAAAATTACTAAGGCTGAAAGCTACTAATTAATTATGACGAAAATAAAAGTTTTTACAACTTACGTAATACTTTATAATAACCTCACCACACGCAATAGGCGAGCGGCGTTCGACCGCTTGGCTAAATGGTTAGCGCTCCTGGCTGCTGCGTCAGAGGTCCCGGGTTCGATTCCCGGCCGGGGAGGTGACATTTACAGTCACTTCCTCGGGTTCAGGGGACGTAAGCTCGAGTTCGTGCGAGTATAGCTCGTTTGCGAGTCGTCTCGTACGGCGCAAAACCTATACGAGACGGAGATTGTAAACTCCAACACCGGCCACTCTTATACGCCTTACGTATTCAAAGGAAGTAGCGTTCGAGTGGACGTGTGTATCGTTTAGTCATGCTGGCAACCATGAAGCGAGAAAGTAAAATGTTTTGACGGGAGACAGCCAATCACAAGTCCAGTTCATACTTTGACACTTGCGTGGCGGTGAATTTAAAAATAGTGGAAGTGAGCAAAATGAAAACGGCCAAAAGAAAATTCCTTTTGAATTTTCTCTGCTCGCTAAGTATTTATCGATTTAATACACACATTTCGCTACATCTTGTAGATCCATAAATCACTTGAAAAAAAAATTGAAATATTTTAAAACATTCGTATATAGATTACACTTATTTATAAAAAATAATAAAAAATTTAACACAACTTTTCTGACGTAGTATATAAAATATTATCTGTTACAAAGAAATTGATTCTTAAAAATAAAATTATTTCTAGTTACGAACGCGGCCGTCTTTACATTTCACTTTTACGTTATATTTTTATAATAACTGCAAACAAATTTCAATAATTATATATTTTAAATCACTTTCCACAATCTAACCAAAGGCATTTGTTGTAACACTGTAATAACAGATGTACCCAAGACAAGCTGACAGCCGCTTGGACAGCAAGAAAAGTAGCCAGAATGTTGCGGGAGGAAATATGATAAAACTTTTCATTCTGAAATTACGGAACGTAAAAAAAAGAAAGAATATCGTTACGTTTTGCAAGTTGAATGTGTATCCTTTTGTCATTGCATTGTAGGTGAATCTGTAAAAAAAATTTTTACACGATCATGGGTAATTTTTGGATCAGTCCAGATATTAAAATCAAGTCAAGTACAGCTGTGTGAAAAATTGTATTTTTATATGATCCTGGGAATCGACTTTTAATGTGCGTTATGGTTCGAAACTTATAAGTAGAAATGTAACATAACTTCGTAATTTGACAATAAATTCGCATAAGAATGAAAACAATTAAAATTATGTTTAACAACTAAGACACTGTGAGGAATTTAAATTAGAAAGCTGTAACAGAAAGTCCAATACGCTGATCACTCGGCCGGTCATCACCACATTTAAATGCTCTATTTCTACGAGTCTTTGCATTTTTATGCGGCAATTTTTTTCCAGGGCTATACAAAGAACTTTTCTACGATCGTTTTCCAGCTTTGTATCCTAGTGTTGACAAAAAGAATTTCGTGTGTCAAATGGGAATATTTCATTAATTTTGTTCATTTCTTAGTTAACAGTACGTAACATTATTTTAATATAAGTTAGAACTAATATGAATATGCAGGAAATATTTTATTACAAGCATTTATGTCTAGATGGCCATTTTTGTTAATTTATAAATTACATGATATTTATATTTAATTTTATTTAATTGCCGGGATTAAATTATAATTGTAACAAATACTATGATCAGAATGCAGACTACATATCCAATTACTAACGTTATTTTTTATTCTATTTTATTGTAAATGTATTTTGTTACGTTACAGATTATCTAAATAATTTATTATTTCGTGGGGCAGGAAGTTATCAGTTACAGTTTTTTGTTCATTGGCGAAAAATAATACACTGGCATAGCTAGTGAGAAAAATCACTGATCGTGACATCTTCGAACGAGCCGGATGTGACTGTATCGTCGGGACAGATGGCGAAGAGGTCCGCGTCGAGATTACTATTTGTAGTGCCTCAAGATATGTTTATCTACAGCTTGAAGACGCCATTCCAGAAAGTCCTACTTCTTTTTGTTCTACCGGCGCTAAATATGTTGGTTCATTGACACGGTGTGTAGCTTCTATAACCGTAGGATTGTTTGCGATTTATAAGACATTTCAACTTTCTTTTCTTTGAAATTCAGAGGTTGGAATGCGACTGAGCTCGAGCTACCGGTTTTTTATATTCATTTATTAGACGTATGTCACATAATTTATGCTATGAAGATTAAGTTAGTGACACCATAAAGTTTAGTCTTTTTCACAGATGAAAACTCGGTTTGCAACATAAAGTACTTTAACTATCTTAGTTATACAAAGAAATTCCTGACCGTAAGAAGCAGAATATTGCATATTATTTTCCTCACTGCATGTAGACTTTACTACACATTCTAAAGGCATATTGTGCAGATGAATCCACATTCAAATAAAATATTTACAGTCTATTACTTACATCACATCACTAACTACACACTGAAAATGGTATTCAGCCGAACTAGTTTCTTTGAAACTTTATGAATCAATTTAAAATGTGAAATGTATTTATTCTTGTTATAAATTTTGGTGTTCTGCGTTTTATTTTATTTTATCTCCTATAATCTCAATGGTTTTCCTACCTATCACTTTTCGCAGTTTTTAAACATGAAACACAGTTTTGTTAAGTATGTGGGAAACCCTTACAGTTAATTACTAAGTTTTTTGTTGAAAGTAATTTTCAACTATTTCTGTTTTGCACACATTGCATGCTTGTCGCACATAAATGTTTATGATATAACTTTCGGTAAGTAATAACAGAAACATAAAATACTATGATTACCATAAACTGACAGTAAGTACTGTACATAACTGGGAGAAGGACAGGAGCAAATACTACTCTGAGCTTCCGCACCGTTTAAGGAAATAAAAAATGCATTGAACTGTATACCAAGTAAATCTAATACACCTTTTTTGCTCTCTACTTTATCACAGCATATTTATTCGTATTCTACTTCTCGTAATGGTAGTTGCATTAATATTTAACAATCGTCAATAATGTGCTCTAATTATCATAGCACTTATAACTAAAGTTAAATCATTAACTTGCAAATTTTCGTTTAATTCAAATTTTAATATCTAGAAGACAAAAAGAATACAACTAACTGTGTAAAAATATTTGATTTACCTTGACCAAGTTTTTAACTCACGACAGCTGAAAAGCTGACATACAACGCTATAGAGCTGACTACATGCCCACCGCATAACACACTGCTGGTTGAGATATTATTAAGTATTAAAGTAATTAGTTAAAGTTTTATTTTAGTCACAATTAATTTGCAGTTTTCAGCCTCAGTAATTTTTACTGCTGTTTCATTGTGTTTCGCGCAAATACATAATTCCACGTGTGTCATCAAACTCTCTTTATTTCAAGGAGGTGGCACTTGCCATGGCGGCCATGTTGTTTGCTTATTACACTCGACGTGTACGAGTTGTCATTTCGAACGGTGCCTACCAAGAGAGTACCAACTCGCACGGTGTGGACGTACTGTATACGATGGCTCTCGTATGGTTCGAGCTTACCGTTTTTTTAAATCGTGCGAGCTACGGCAGAATTTAATATTTCGTATCCGAGTGCAGTTCGAGCTTAGGCCCCCATGTCGTGTCGTTTTGCACCGCGTATCTACAAGCTATCTCATTGCACAGGCCTATTTTAGACCTACTACAGATGGTCGCTTACAATATGAATGAAGTGTACAGGGAGGGCTCCAAGACATTTCCCGCCACTGCCTTCACAAGGCGACATCGAAACACTAGCGCTCTCACCTCCCCTACCCAGGACTACACTTAGGTTTGTCAAGCAGTAGAGCACTCGCCTCCCTGCCAAGGTGATTAAGGTTCGATTCCTAGCGGGGTCGGTCCCCGGACTTTCGCATGTGAGAATCGTACCGTATGATGCCGCTGGTCGGCGGATTTTCTCGAGGATCTTCCGTTTCCCCCACCCTACATTCCGGCGCCGCTCCATACTCATATCACGTCATCCCTCACCAGGGCTAAAGACCTAGACGTTATTGCTGGCAAAAAAAATCTCTTCACAAAGAGGAAATTACGTTCCAATAAGTAGCTGAATAGAAAATACTGAAAGTTGTTGAAATCAATTAAATCACAAAGAAAGCATCGGCATTTAAAGTAAAACAATTTTTAAAAAACATCACAGTATTCTATGTGTGTCCAAAGGTGACTTTATAAATAAGGTTGCGCTTTCTTCGTCATCAAAAGTTAAAGTTTGCTACGGTTTTGATTGACGGATAACAGTTTAGGAGGCTGCTGATTCGCTGTAGATCACGTAATAAACGGATCCACAGACGCAATCTGGATGACTAGCTTTAGCTTTATACGTCATTTAAAAAGGGGTATGCTGTTAACGTTTTTGTTAAATTCAATGTTGACTGTATACTATCTGCGCCACAAGTCTGAGATTACAAGGTGCGGAGGCCCGGGAAGTGATATGCGACGTAGTAGAATCGTTTTTACTATAAAATTCAAGAAAATATTTGTACTTTGAACGACTTGCTGGGAAGCAACATTTTAAGATTATCACATTACGACAAATAGCCCACATAACACATGTAATCTCGTATTACAGAAAAATAAGTGCTACTGTAAGTAACATTCATAGAAATATGAAATGTTTATGTATATTATCATGAAGGTAACCTTGTAACATTATTTTCTTGAAGGTTGAAAGCAAATTGTTTTATCGTTAATATCATAGTGTTTTCGTGATGGACATCGTAGGAGTAAAGATTTCAAAACAATTAAAATTCACTCTTAATGGAATTCCTGGTAAGAAATTCTATTTATCTTACTTTAATTTTTATGTCTCAGCAGTCTATCACACATATTCTTTATTATTACACGTAGCGTGCATTGCAAACAGCACCGATTCTGTTGTAACAATTTGTATGCCGCAAGGATTTTGTCAATATTTTTGGTTACGCATAATTAATGAACTTATTCTTAAATTACAGTGTGAAGTTTTTTTTTTTTTTGTTTTTGTATAAATTAACATTTTTAGAGGGCTAGGCTCCTGATTTGTTAACTGTCTCGTTGTAAAACTTAGCTAAAATGTTTTTCTAAAAAAGTCACTACTTAAGCAAGTTTAATATTCAGTGTATCTCAATACGGAAAATACTAAAATTGCACCATTTTACACTTTCAAATACCAAATTTTCCGGACCACCCTCCTTTTGCTTTATTAGAGGGGCTCATTGTTCCAAGATGTAACCTCTCCCCCCCCCCCTTTCCAGTTCTAAAATGTTCCAACGCCCCTGCTCTCAAAACATTTCAGTATCGTTGTTGCCGAGTATTTTTGCTGCCCCTAAACATGTGTTGCTTTATACACGCACTAGTTGCAAAATAAAGATGAGGGACAGGCAACACTTTATTAGAATGTGAAAGTAAACATTTGTAGAATTAATACAAATTAAACTGAAAGATAATAATATCGACTAATAATACACCGAAATCTGATATGTTTGTGGCACAACGTCATTTATACTCCTCATTATGTGTACAATTACGTATGACCATGAAATATCATCCACGGTTATTCGCTAATAAAGACGGCTAAGAACTTGTTAAGCGCAATATCTTGTTGCGATTTGTGTCCTTTTTCCCCACAGCCTCCGCTTGCTGTTGTGTGACGCCTCGTGCTTATCAGTCGCCTGCTCGAAGGCCTGCCTGCCGAACATATCCGAAGCGGGACTTAGAAAAATTTCCACCTTCACGAGTTGGCCAATTTTTTGTGTCCATGACTGTACATATTCTTGGAGGCTAGCCTACAGGTCGTCGAACCCGCGAATTATTCAGGTCTCTATGTCTTGCTTCTCTTTGAATGCAAATATGCCTAGCTTCTGCAGGCCATCGCTACCTCCCACCCTGGTCCTAATATGGCCATAAGGTCGTATGTGTTGTCATGCTACGTTTGTGACCTCTTATAGGCCATTATCCATCACTTTTACTGTTTTCAAGGCAATAATGTTTTTATTCATAAACGAGAACACGCATCGAAAAACTGTTGCCCGGTTTTGTTCGAAATGTTTTCTTCTATGTATTAATTTTTTAACGATAAAAATTTATAGGTTTTGCTTGTTAGCCTTTTCATGAGAATTTCCTCAATTGCATAATTTGCTGAAGCCATTGTGTATTTTAGCTTGAAAAAAAATAGCTAACACAGTATACACCGTTTGTAGCAAAACTGTGCAACAGTTTTTCGGCTCTCGTTTAGTATTTTAAAGATAATTATCTCTAAAGCAGTAGAAATTACGGATCATGGCCTTAAAGAATATTGATTGAGCTCTTGATTTTTGGTGAAACCGTTTTGCTCCACTTTGTTTCAATCATTTACGTGCACGCCCGCAGCACTCCTTCAAGATGATTGACCCGAGCGTATTTGTGCACAGTCGTATCTCATTTGACTGCGCCAGCCAGGAAAATGTTACTGATGTGCGGTAGAAGTCCGAGACGAAGAGAGTTAACGACATCCATTCACTAGGGACAAGAAATTTTCGCGGAGAGATGCACCATTTCGTTTTAAAGGCTTGTGTGCACATATGCAGCTCTAGTTTTTGTTGACTGGCAGTGTGAATTTGTGTAGAGATGTGTGTCATATGACTGCGCCAATCAGTACCAGGTTAACTGCGACACCACACGTTGTTAATATGCGGATATTAGTCCAAGACTCTGAGATTTAGATAAATCTAACCACTGACTACGAAGCACAGCTGCAGATTTACACGTAAGCCATTAAAAATAAATGGTGCAAAAATCTTTATACGGAAACTTCTAGTCTTAACCAATCATTCATCGTGAAGCAAAGCTGCAGATGCGCTCTAAAGGCATTGAAACTAATAGATGCAAAATTCGGTTCACCAAAAATCAATGCCTCAAAATATTGGCCGCTATACCGTGGAAGCGCGGCATGCCACGACATTGTCGACCAACCAGATAGTCGTACGCTCCTATATTAATTTAAAGTCAAGTCTGCTGGCTGCCGCCAGAAAGTTACACGAAAGTTGTACGTCTATACCAATATCTAGGGACATGCCAAAATTCGCTATGTTTTCTGACAGCTGACTTGACTCCAAGTGACTATAAGCTTGTTCAACGTCTCCCGCTGGCCAACGTTGTCGTGACTTGCCGCGGAGAATACTTACACGGTAGAGAGGCCAAGCTCTGTGAAGACGTAACACACGTAAATGACAACACATAAAAGTTCGTGGCCAATTTAATTGCTGATTGTGCTCTGTTTTGTACAGGAAAGTAAAATTTAGTCTGCTACCAAATGATAACGCGAATATTGTATGTCTCTATTAATAACATTCTATGAGTCACTGATTCAACATATACAGAGTCACAAACTTATCCATGGCTGTCTTTAGTGGAAGGCCGGAGTCTTATATGTGACAACACTGCATCGGGGGGCCAGCTGCCTGTCACTTCTTGACTGGCCTAGTCTCTGTAACGTGTCCAGATGCTGTACACGTCTACACAGACTAGGGCCACCAATGAGCGACCGGCAGTAGGCCTCCGATGCAACGTTGCCACATTCATGACTCCGGGTTTTCTATTAAAGACGGCCATAACTTATCGCGAAAAGAATATGGACCCAGTTTGTTTCAGTGCCATACATGCAAATATGTGGTTCTGCTTAAAAGGATGTTCAAGAGCGATGTCAATAAGCATGAATCAGAACTGCAGATGCGTACGTAAGACACTGAAACAATCTAGGGCAAAATTATTTTCGCGAAAAACCAGGGTCCCTAATTAGACCTATCACATGTGGAGTTGTGATTCATAGTCAGTGATTGGATGTCTATAACTGTCCTGTCTGTGTCTCGGGATTAAAACCGCAAATCACATACGTGTAGTGTCGTAGTAACTTTGTACTGATTGGCACAGTCCATAGAGCGAAGCCTCTGCAGAAATTCACACTCTTGCCAGTAACCATGAAGCAGACTTGTAGATGTGTACGTAAGGCATTGAAACAAAGTTGTGCATAGCTTTATTCACCAAATATGAGTGTCTCTTAACTATTACCTCATATACCATTCCATACGTTATGCTAAGTTAAATTCTACTACAGGCTAGATAGATAAACTTAGTTCGGCACAGGGACAAATTCTTCCAACTATTGAGCTGGTATCAGTTAGGGGTGTCAACTGACCAGTCATAGAACTTTCGTGAATATTAAGGTAAATGAAGCTCATAATTGAAGGGCATGGGGAAAGACAGTGGTAACCCACACATTTTAAATATTTGAGTTTTGTGCAGGAACGCAATGGTAATATCGTACCGTACATTTCGATATTTTAAAAACATGGAAAACACACACTCACAAAAGCAAATCTCGTGTGAGTGTGTTACTAGACTCCTTTGCTTTTCTTGACGCGGTAATTTATGTTAGACCTACAGAAAGAAATTTAATTAGCACTGATAAAAATTTTACGTAAATGCTTAGTAAACAAAACCTTTTATAAAGTTTACAAAATAATTTGTGTATTTTAAAACTCAAAAAGAATAGTAGAAAAATATATAAACGTAAGACTATACACTACAATACAAGAAAAATCACAATATTAAAAGCACACAACATTTTTTAAATGCTAAAACACCCTGCATAACAATTTCTCACTCCTCGTCATGAGTTAGTTTATTTAACTATCGACTAACGTATTTTTATATATTCAGGAAGAATTGTTACAATTTTCGACAGCAGAAATGTTGTTGTTCTATGATATAAATATAGTTTTGCGAACCAAGGGGCTTTGTAAATTTTGGTATTCCTTATGTCGTGTAGGATATTTAAAGAGTTATAAACTGCGCAATATGATCACAAATGGCAGCACAGTATAGTTTTTATTTTATTGCAGTCCACGCTTTCATAGCTTATTACACCCATTTAATATTCAAATTTATTTTTCATTGTTATTGTATGGTTGCTTGTTTATCATTGGTTGTACACTATAGAAACTAAAAACATAATTTACTAGCTGTCCCGTTGCGGCTTCGCCCGCGTGTACTATAGAAAACAGTAACTAACGTTTAGTTACGTGTTAATTGACGGTGATACTATATTCTATATTATACTATATTCACTGTTTTATCTTTAAAACATCAAATACAAACAGATTTGTCCAGTCCACTGCGCTAAGCGTACTTTAATTGCAGAACTTATTTTTTTGATTCATCTTTATTTCTCTATAAAACAGCTGCCCGGCATTTAACAGCTAGCGTACTCAATAACAGTGTAAAGAGCGCGAGCAATACGCATAATTCCCATCGCAAAGTCTTGCACGGGATACGAACCCGTAACCCCACCCCTCCCACACTCCAAACACTTTATACAATACCTGAGTTGTCAGCGAGTGTTTTCCTCGCTTTTTTTTTCGCGGTCGCAAATTAGATAAAAACAATCCTTGATGCAGATTATATATCATGCTAAAATTTCAGCTCGATCGGTGCAGAACTTTTTGAGTTTTTGAAGCGTACACAAACCAACATAACATTTATATATATATATATATATATATATATATATATATATATATATATATATATATATATATATATATAAACAACAATGGTTTTAATTTAATTTATTTGTCAAATTGTACCTTATCTTTATATGTGCTCAACTCAGTTGGGATACATAGTGGTTTAACGTTGTCTCTCCCCATGCTCTCAATTTAAAAGTCGAAATTTGTTTGTTTTCCACATCACAGTAATAAAGTGACTCATATTTTTTTTCAAGCTTAGTTAAAAATAATATTACTGCGATCTCGCATTTTATTACAGCAGATCAACTAGTAGCAAAACTTAGGCATGTGCCAAACTCTACCAAAATAATATACGCTCTTTTTGTAATAGAATTAAGCTTAGCTGTACGTATCCTACCCCGCTCCTCGTGAAGAATATTTGACTACATCGCTACGTATTGTTACCTTCTAGCTGCAAGCCACTTGCATTTACACGCCTACATCCGGAGTTGGGAAGTGCTATGTCGAGCACTCGCACAAAAGGTTTAGCGGAGCGAAGCCGGACACCCGCAACGTTTGCATCTGCAACGTGCCAAAAGCTTTTATTTTTTGTCGAGCGTGCGTGCTCGTATCAAGGTCAACACGATGCTTCTTTCGTTTCTTGTCACTTGCCCAAAACACGCACGTAACTGATTGAATTGCGAGTAAACACAAAACAAATAGGGTTAACTAGCCATATATCGTGATATACTTTAATATCGTGATAAACCACTTTGCGGACTTCACACAATACGGAATATTCCTATTTTTATCAAAGTTTTATTTAAAAGTACGCTTAATTTAATGGAAAACCATACCATACATTCTTTGCGTCTTTGTAACTCGAGAAAAAACATAAATAAAAAGAGCTTTATTTTTTTTTTGCACTGTAAAAAGTGTACCGCCATGTTGATGTCGCTGTGACGTCACCATACTGTATATATTAATGTATGTTAGAAGCAAACTACAGCGACATACGTTCAGGTCGTGAGATTGTGTTAAATAGAGTATTTTATTAGGTAAAAATGAGCATGGCTGGTCTCCGAAGAGTATAAATGTGTGTAATAGTTCCTTTGCGCAGTAATAAAATGTTGTTTACTCCTAATTAGTCTTAACTCTAGCACCATCTGACGTTCGATCACTATACTGTGTCAGGGTTGGTTAAAAGCATTTCAGCTGTTAGCACGATAGGCTCACTTTTTGTACGCATGCGAACTTCATTCTGCAGACTTTTCAAACATAAACTTATGATTAGTAGAGCCACGATTTTATGGCGAAAAGATTTTTGCAACATTCTGTTTCGATGCGTCATGTGCACACCTGCAGCTCTGCTACATCGTCTGTGATTGGATGATTTTACTCTCACTTGCCTTGGCAAATTATAGGCGTACGGAGTCACAATAATCTTATTCTGATTGGTGCAGTCAAATGAGAAACGTGTCTGAACAAAGACACGCTGCCAATAACCTTGAAACAGAACTGCCGATGTGCACGTGAGTCACTGAAACAGAGTGGTGCAAAAATCTTTTCGCGACAAAATCGAGGCCCTAATGATTAGAGATGATGGTTTATCGCGGGGAAACTTGACTATTTGCTAGCCTTCAACATACGTTCAACTTATCCAAAGATTACTGGCTTTTTCTTGTACGTGGAGCTACTGCCCTATTTGACTGAGCCAATAAGAATGCCGCTATTTTAATATTTAATGCATGTTATTGGTCTGCAGACAGCTACGTTGTGTCAGTGTTTTCAAGGCTATGTTGACACAAAACATTTTCGCGATATACTATTATCTCTACTTATGATTCTGTACCGGATCTGAAACATTTAAATCAATTCGTAGTATGTTATTACGACAATGGAAATTAAATTTAATTGACATAAACTGAAACCTATAACAATGCGTGAGAGTTACCAATACCTTGCTGTCTTAACATCTTTAAATCAACACCAGTGTAATCTACAACCACACATACCTTGACAACGGGCGAACTTCCCGAGCTAACTTTAACGTAACCGCGTTCTCTAAATTTTGTCAGTTTTCTAAGCCAGTGAAAAATTCCAATACACACAATAGTGCCTGGTGTGCGGCGACTAACCAAAACAAGTAAGTCTACGTCATAAATGTGTTAGCTAATAAGAACGCGTTTTCAGTGTTTATGACGGTGTTTGAAAATATGGCATTTTTAAAGCTGAATAGTTTTAAAATTAAAATGCTCATGGACCTATAGCTTTGCCTGGCTGCATTTAATGCTGAAATAATTCGGAAGAGTAAGGTAAATATGGAAAAAAATTTTTCTAGGATCTCTCCCGTACACCAATTTCACTAGGTTACAAACAGACAACAGGTAATTGTTGTTTCGACAATAAGTGACTAATGTATAAAATATAATATTACAATTAAAATGCCTACACTTAATTTTCATACAGGAGTTACAGAGAAAACCTCAACAGCGAAATCAACAAAATAATTCGTTACTTTTTTCGTGCTGACTACATGCGGCAGAATAATTACAATGTATAGGTATTTCCCTGTATTGAACAATAATATTATTGCATGTATTAACGGCGTGTGTGTGTGCGTGAGTGTTTGTATTTTAGTAGGTTTAATTGCACGTAGATTTATTTCGAAAATCTCATAAATATTCTTCGCATTTCTGTTTACACGTGGGTTATAGTTTAAAAGAAAGTAGTTTATGCTGTTAACTCAAATCCCAGGCATAACACATAAATAATAATTTAATGTCGGAGGAAATCTTTTAGTATATATTTATCAAAATAACTTCATATTAGTTCAAATTAAACAGATAACAGATAACATAACATAAATGTAACTGAAAGAGCATTGTTTGGACAAGAAAACACGAATTTGACAATAATGATTTTGTTGCTGTAACAAACTAAATACATGCTGTGTTTATACACTAAATAATTTATACCCCGAAAGCAGTTTTATATGCAGTCTGAAATCTACACATCGGTTTGGTAGTTAAAATCGTATAACTTGAAATAGCGAAATATTTATTAATTGCTAGAATTGGAGAAATCCTACAGTTACAAATTTAATATGTTCAGTGTTGTTAAAAACATCTACAACGAAACATTAAGCTTAATTTTATAGGTCTAGACATTCGTTAATGATGGCTCGATCCTTAAGACCTTCATTATTTCGTGAATCAGTTTTTTATTTCACTATATAAATTATATTAATGCTAATTTTACCAATACAAAAGAATTAAATATTCATCAAAATAAATGTACTTATGCTATACATCTCGAGATAATTGCACCACTATTTTGTGTGGTTTCCGTATTTATAAAAAATACTGTACATGTGTCTCCACGAATTAAAATAATTACGCAACGCACAATCCTGGAAAAATAGTAAAAATACGTGTAATAATTACTCAAGTGTGATTCCCGAAGAGCTACTGTTACACGCAAGATTTATTCTCTGCATCATTTGAAGCAAAAATATACTTTTTTAGGTATTTTCAGAGTAATCCTAAACATTTAAAACGTGACGAATAAAATAACAACAATTTCCATAAGATATTAATTGTTTGCATTCGAGCAGCATCAGTCACAGATAAACCACACTACTGAAGCTTCTCTGGAATTCTGCAGCTTGTTTACGCCGTCCCGTGTGAAACTTGGCCAGGCCAGCCGACGTACTGAACAATATCAGTGCAAGCGCATGTATTCATTTAATCATGGATCCACATATAAAATATATTTTTTGCTCCAGATTATGTAAGGAATAAACTGTATGTTTCGTTGTAACTCCTCGTGACTCACACTTGGAGTGACTAATTTCTAGTGACAATAATTTTGCTTCAACTTGTTTCAGTGTCTTAAGTGCACATCTGCAGCTTTGCTGTGGTCAGTGATTGGGTGATATGTAACTCTCAGCGTCTCAGGGCCCTGTCTGCAACTGACAGACGAGTAGTGTCGCAGTAACCTTGTTCTGATATGCACAGTCAAGAAGCGACGCCATTGTTCAAAGACATGCTGCCAATAAGCATGAAGTAGCGTTGCAGATGTGTACGTAAGGGAATGAAACCAACGGATGCAGAAATCTCTTCGCGAAAATGTAGGGTCCCTAAAGCCTATACCCTTACAGTATCATCTTTAATTAATACACCACACTGTTTACGAAATTCCAATAACTTTTCCACACATAACAAACCTAAGAACTGATTCTGCCCCGAGATCCAATCGACATGCATGTCTTCAGTCATACGTCTCCCATTAAACAAACATGTAAAGTTTTATTTTCGTCCGATGTCGAAAAGTATTTTGGAGTGTTTTCCAGTTGAAATAGTACACTCTAAAAATAGTTTGTTAATTTACCAGACGTGCGTATAGGAGCGCTAAGAAAGTGGGTATGGTAGAATAGTTTCCCAGACATCCATGGCAACACTCCTAAAACTAATTATAAAACAGTCAAATGCATACTAAAGTTACCAGACTTGTATTGTAATATTTGTAAAAATTTGCGTATTTACAAGACGGAAGTATGGTAACTGTCCTATACTGCGACTGGAATAATAACTTCCTAAATATTTTATGGAATTTTTTTACAGTGTACATAGCTTCTTTAATCTACGTTTCTTATTTTCATTCATTGGTGATAACAGCCAAAACACTGATTAAGAAATTTCTGCTACATGGCATTAACAGTGTGAGGGTTTGTTTCTTCCGGACGGATGCCCTTATGGGTGGGCCACTAGTGAAACGCTTTTTGAAAATATGTGGACGTTGTTGCCATTTAAAGTTGCAGTGTTTCTGAGTGAACGAAGGGATTCACTACGCCGCGGTTAGTCTCTGTAAGCGCACGACTGCAAGACTGTGTCAATTCTTGTAAGCTCGAATAACAGTTTAGCAAGACAAGCATTCTGTTGATAGACCTTATTGAAATACATCGTCTTGTAATAATATTGTTATGGGATCACTCAACTTTAGCACAATGAACCTACACTATGTATACCCATTTCTGTTTTAGCACTTCTCGTTAAAACACACATTCTGTCGGCCGAAAATTGGAGTTTTGCGATTCTTTTCAGGTATGCAAATCTTGGCGAAGAATACTTTAAGAGGTATATGCGCGTACAATACGTAGAGATGGGAAAAATTCGCTTGTTCACTGAGCTGTAGGCTAGCTTCCAAGTTTATGTAAAGTCGTGCAGACAACAGCTGTTTGTTAACTGAGCGCTGACACAGTGAACTGAGCCTGTATTTAGTTACAGTTTCATTACTGGCTCAGTTACGTCCAGGAAAAGTCGAGTAAATCAAAGGCTAATTGCAAACGAGACACAGACCTATAGTTGCTGGAATTCCAGCTTGTGCCTGAAAGAAAATGCAAATTTTTCAGTTCTGTAAAACACATCGATGGCTTAAAGCCCAAATAATGAATGTCCATTTTGAGAAACTGTAAAAGAATATTTCATATTATCCTCACAACTAACAGTTTCATATTATACTGTATGCACTGTTTTTGTTTCCATGGTTTCATCTGTAACTACATTATGTACGAGTTATATTTGCTACCAAGTTAAAACTTAATTTTAATCAATATTAATACCACGATTTGCATGGACATACGACATGTGTGCTCTAAGCCTTCGACATATATATTTAATAATACACCATAAAATAATATGGTCAACAGTAAATGTCTCATAGAGGCGAGTTGTCGACGAGAGGATTGCTTATTTATAATCATTGGTGGATAAAACACACAAAATACGTTCGCCAATCCAGTCACCTTAACTGTCGCGCACCTTGCGGTTATACAAGCAAATCAAGGACGTGTCATGTCTTCGCAACCAGATTCTTACTGGCACAGTCAAACACAAAAAAACACGCACTGCCAATAACCATTTCACGAAAGGCATTAAAACAAATTGGTGCAGAAGTGTTTTCAACTAATATAAAATGGAGGGAAGGTAAGAAAAAGCGCATTTTACCTCTAATTTTGTGTCGACCTGGGGCATAGTCGTCTTTAGTAAAAGGCGGTTGAAATCCTGTAAATGAGGGGTCATGTTTAGAGAGAGAGAGAGAGAGAGAGAGAGAGAGAGAGTAAGAGAGAGAGAGAAATCGCGAAAATCTGCAGTGTTACAGTAGTCTCCAAACATGTTGAGGCGTGTTACGCCGTATATGATTAGGCGACGATAACTTGAAACGAAATAAATAATAATAATATACTAATTAAAAACGATCAGTACGTCTGTGCCATAATTATTATGGAACCGGTTAAACGAGAACATACAAATGACGGAATAAGATCACCGAACATGTAGATACTATATTGTGACATAGCAATACCGGTATTGTTGTACCATAATTATCATGGAGGTGGTTAAACAAGAACACACGAATGACGGAATAAGATCATTGGACAAATGGATACAACATTGTAACATAGCAAACTCCTTTCATGTTTAGAGACACTGAACAATCGCACAAATATTTACAGTCTACATTGTCTCGATAAACTATAGTATCTTTATCCTTCTACTTCTGGACGATGCAATTTGTGACACGTGGGAATAGTTTCGGGACAAATCGCACAAGCTCCGTGTTAAAACTACGCAATTATAATGGGGTACGTTGAAGAAAGGAACAATGCTTCATATAAACGATAGCCGATATCGAAACAAAATCTTCCGTGTTAGGCCTATACACAGTACATAGGAAACATATAGGAGCCTAGCACACAGTAAACTTTCCCTGCAATTTTCCAGCGTCTCTAGTCGTGTGTTTCACAGTTTTTAAGTCAGTCTCTTTCTTTAACTAGCCTGCTTCACTTGCAAACATACGAATAAGGTAAACCTGTAGCCACGAAAGTGCGTGAAGCACCTGTATTGCGACCATTGTTCGCAGGGTTGCCGTAGCGAAGGTAAATAAGCCTTGCGTCTTGTCGACAGCAGGTTTTTTGGAGATGGAGAGACACAACTTCGCGCAAAAGACAGGAACTGGAAGAGGAAGGGTCGCAGATGGTGCAGTTTCTAGAGAACGCGATCATGGTTCGATTCCTTGCGGGTACGGTATAGGATTAAGATATGGAAACAGTGCCGGGTGATGCCGCTGGTCGGCGGGGATCTTCAGTTACTCCCGCCCCTTCATTCTAGCGCTGCACCATACTCACAACATATCGCTGGCACAGTTCAAAATGGAAACAACTTAAAATTCCCAGTTTTGAGAAAAACGCACATAGAAAGATTTCCGTTTCACCAAAATATAACCTATGTTAATTAACATATTTGGTTGATGTTAGTTTGATGCAGAAGTACAACTGCCAATATTTAAGGTGTTTAAAATGTTTATTGTCTGCCTTTGCTGAAGTTAACACGCTTTAAAATTAAATAAATTCAATTTATAACTATTTGCTGGCAAACAGAATAAAGTGTATGTTATTAAAACAAGTGAATTAAGGTGTTGTTTTTCTTTTCAACTGAGTAAAGTGCACGTCTGTCTATGTGTTGATGAGTTAAACTCAAGAATACATTTTCAGTTGTTTCTCTTTTGAAGTGGGCCATCGATATCGCCCCTCAGAAGCGTTGAAGACCTTGATTATAAATGCTGACGAAAATCTCTTCAGTTCACTATTCACTCGTGATGGACGCGACCTGCTCCACGCAATGAATGAGAAGAAGACGGGGAATATGCAAGATGGTTAGGGAAGGGAGGGGGATAAGACGTTATAAGCTGGAATACGGTGCCCGGAGCTGCAGGGGCCAGCCCTGGAGGCAGCAGCCGCAGCAGCGCGGCGCCAATGAAGCGTGTCGCGTCACGGTGTCGCGATCTCACTGATTGGCACCGCCCCGCTCTCAAACTACGTTGAATTCCTGGCCGCCACAAAAATCGCCTTTCATGTTCCCCACAGTCACTTTCCTCCTCACACCCCTAACCCCTCACCGAGTACTGGCCTCACTACAACACCCCGGTCCGCGCCGCGGCTGGAAACCGACACCACGTGGCCTCTGCATCGGTTCGCGACGCCGCAGCTGCATTTTCACTGCCTCGACGTTCCAATAAGAAGCGCCAAGGTGCGCGCCGTTCTGCCGCTTCACGCTTATAGCGGGGCTGCCTCGCTTTTCCGGGTCACAGCCGAGAGGTTAGAGAGAGATAAAAGAGTCAACTGAAATGATGTCGACAATATCTATAGTCCCAATCCTATGCTTAATGCTTGATGCTCTCGCTATTTTGTGTGTGTGTGTCTATATATATATGTGTGTGTGTACCCACAAACGGTATCCAACAACGACCGTATGATTAGCACTCCACGTAGTTCTTGAAGTAAATAGGAGGCGAAAATGCTTGTGGAAAGATTTTGTACGACGAAATTTTACGCGCACAACATGGCAACGCAGCGCGAAAATAGTCCCTTCTCACGCTGCAAACACACATGTATTATTTTACGTATGTTAGAAAGAGTAAACGTGGAATAATGTTTGGGTTGCTCGGGGTTTGAACCCGCGCCCATAACATGATGGTCAGAACATCTGTAAGAAATTTGCGTAGTGCTTTATGTATGTATGTATTGATTTATGTATGTATGTAATATCGTTGAAATTTGTATGTCTATTCATGTGAATTCATACAAAAATTTCAACTAATTAATGCATTATATTTATTTTCAAGGCGTGTTAGTATCCGACGTTCTTCTACTGTATCAGGTGACCCCATTTAACCAGGCCAATCATAAATATGGTGCGCTAGTACTGGACGTTTGTGATTCGTCTGTAAACAGCTAGGCCCTGTCCCATAGACATCGTCCAATAATACCGTTGAAATGTTGCTCCTTTTATATATGCTCGGCCGAAAAATTTTCCCGATTTTCCACTATCTCTACCCATACATTTTAATTAAGAAATAGCGGCACAGACGACAGTTTTGTATTTTTAAGCTATTTGGAATTCTGGTAATCCTAAGTCAAATACCGTATATTATTTATATTCTTTCTCAAAATCTGCAAATTAAAAAACCCTAATTATTCATAAACACTTATGTAAGTATGAGTTGCTTGACACCGTATTTACTAATAGAAATATAATTCAGAAAATCATTCAAATGCCCTAGAACTGTTAATCATAAATTAGATTTTTAAATAATGTCCCTTTCTGTCATAAATATATTTGTATTTTAAGTTATGAGTCATAAACAGTTTAAATAAGTGCATTATGTATGACTTATAATAAAATAATGAAGGTAACATTATTGAATTATAATGCTCAACATCCAAACAGTGAACATTTGCTGGAATAAAGATTACAGTGTACACGTTTTATTGGTTAATGTAATAGATCTTCTTTGTTTAGCTAATATTATTATTACACACGTCCATTAAAGACGAGAAACTGATTTATTTATTCACTATATCTACTGCCTTTTGCATAAAAGAAAAAATTTCATGATTGTCTCCTCACCAACAGTGCTAAATTAATTTTTTTACTGGGAATTATATTGCACTGTATTTGTTGCAGCTACTTGCATCCTGACGAATTATTTGATACCACTCTGAAAACACAGTCTATTTCATAACGTTTCTTCACTGAACAGATTTTTTTTGAAGTGTACTTACCCTCACATGCCAGAAATGCTTGGTGATTTGATACATTTTATTGATCAAAATGTTCGGTTGTTCATAAAAGTGAAACTAACTGAATATTTACAGCGCAAAATTGTTATCGAATAGTTGCATAAGAACCAAATTTGCTACGGACTGAAATTTTATAGTCAATGAAAATGTAGCTATGAATGAAAAAAATTGTTTATAAAATTTAAGTGTTTTAACCATTAAATATTTTATAATTTTATGCAACAACTGAAGTTTTCTGGATAGTGATATTATGGTTCGAATCGTAGCATATCTATAAATATATGTGTAATTTGAAGATGTTTACCATTAATATCATAAATAGAATGAAGTCTCTAGGCCTTCATCTTCACCAGCTAAAATCGACTTGGTACCTGAAGCACTTATAATTAGAGCCACGATTTTATGGTGAAAATTTTTTTGCAACGTTTGGTTTCGATGCGTCATGTGCACGTCTACAGGTCTGCTATATCGCCCGTAATTGGATAATTTTACTCTCACATGCTTTGGCAAATTACAGACGTAAGCAGTCACAATAATCTTATTCTGATTGGTGCAGTCAAATGAGAAACGTGTCTGAAGAAAGACACGCTGCCAGTAACCATGAATCAAAGCTGCCGATGTGCACGTGAGACACCGAAACAAAGTGGGGCAAAAATCTTTTCGCATCAAAATCGTGGGCTTAGTTATAATAAGAGTTAAGTCGTGACCAATATCTCAGTTGTTTAAAGAAGATGAGTTTCATTGTTATGACTGGCGAACACCGTTCGTAGCAATACCGTTGTATTATGTTTGACATGTTTTAGGCTTCTTAAACTGTATATATTTAATCGCGAGGAAATTTGAATGACGTTAGGTAACTTGTTTCGGTAAAATTGTATTACTAGTGTCGTGAAGTAATACTAAACTCATTACAGATATTTGTTTGGAACTAAAAGAAGACAAACTATATATAATTTAAATGCTCTTCAAACTGAGTGTAACCGTATTAATATAATATTTATATTTGTTCGCAAGTAATTTGTTTTCACATTGCAATAAATGATGTTAGTAAACAACCATCGATAGTTGAGAAAAAATCCACTACTCGTTACTGTCTTCGGGCACTGTGTATGAGAGAAGGCTGCTCGACTAGCGAGACATTCCTGTCTTCCGTCCGGCCCGAGGAATGGATGATGTGAGGTAATATGAGGGTGGAGTAACGGCTGAATGAGAGAGACAGGAAAATCGGGAGTCCTTCGAGAAAATCCGCCGGCCAACGGCAATGTCCGCCACGTTCCCACATGCGGAAAATCCGGGACAGAACCCGCCGGGAATCGAATCCGGATCGCCTAGTTGAAAAGCCAGAGTTCTGAAACCATCGTTAGTTATAATAAAACATTTTCTGTTGTAATGACTGTGTTATTCTTTTATTTCAGGTGAGTGCCAAGGCTTCAAAAAAGGCAGACTTGATACCTACTTATCGCTATGTAAGTTAAAATTTTTTAAATCTCGTTAAATTTTCTTGCTTTTAGTGTAACATATTGTTGGTGTGTTGAGGTCCGCAATTATTGCACCCCCATGAAATGAAGGTAATGTCAATTTGAGAGTACTGAATATCTCGTATTTGCTTTGCACTTCCAAGCAACTACTACATAGTGAATGGCGAGAGAACTTTTCCTTGTGGGAAAGAAACTGAGTTGCTTACTAGCTATAGCGCGTATTAGGTGACAGTTCATTACATCAGATATCTACGCTAAGAAGTAACTAGATATTTCTATAAGTGTTTTTAAATGCACGTTTAGGTCTACTATAGTTAAAAGTTTATTTATGGTTACTGTTATAAAACTGTCTTCATTACCATGACCATTAATTTATAAATATTAAATATTTAATCATTCCCTGGCTGATCCTGCCAGTAGTCATATGCTTGTTTCAAAGATTAAGCCATGCATGTCTCAGCGAAACTGCGAATGGCTCATTAAACCAGTTATGGTTCCATAGATCGTACCACAAGACCTGGATAACTGTGGTAAGTCTAGAGTTAATACATGCAAACCGAGTCGCGACTAGAAATGGAAGGGACGCTTTTATTAGATCAAAACCAATATATCTCATATACCTTTATGCTTCTGTTTGTATTGTTATAGGTAGGGACAGGAAAATTTCGCTATTTCAATTACCTACACGCTGTGATCCGTTGTCCTATGCATACGCAAGCCCCGTATATTCGTTCATTGTCTGCTGTTCTACTAATTAGCAGCTAGTCGACAAATGGTCGGAGCTTGAGTGTACATAGGATAGTTGATTCTAGCAGACAGGGCATTGAATTCGCGAAATTTTCCTGTCCCTAGTTACAGGAAAAGCTAATCGGATACCACAATTTACGAATGTTACAGCAAGCAAAGTTTTACAGTACTGTCAGATTATGTTACAGTTTCGTATTTAACGTACCTTAAAATTGTAGCACACTGTAAATAAGCGTCCTAATAAGTCCTAAAGGGATTTTTTAACGCGTATATATTATGGAGAACTTGTCATACTTAAACCTGTAAATGGAGCAAGTGTTGAGTATTGTTCTGCACGAGTCTAGTAATAGCAATACATATTTGACTGTTCTATGCAAATGTTTTAACGCTACAATTGTCGTATGAAAAATTGTGTTTATCATTCCTAATTTCTTAACACTCCTCTAAGTAATATTTTCAGTGAACTAAATACATTTAATAATAAACTATACGTGATCAACTAGCAAATAAAAAAATTGTATTTTAGTTAAGACTGATTTATAGGTACTAAAATTTTAAGATCACTATTAATGAGAAAAGAGGAATATAGAAATTAATTCGATGGTGTAGGAAATAAAACCTTGTAAATAATACTTGGTTGGATTTTAGAACCGTAAAATAAAAAAAAATTTGCTTTAAAATAACTCATTGTCTGCAGAGGTTTCATTTTACTATAGGCAATAAATTTATAACAAAATTAAGTATTACTTATAATATCTACCAATAATATTCTTCTAATAGTAGGCCCTACCAACAAATATTGCTTAGTTAATGTTGAATGTATTAGATTACTCTTCATTAGATTAGATATTTACATCAACTCTTAGAAGTATCTATGTATTGCTGTAATTATTTTTAAATTTAATGTTTTGGTCCAGAGTGGGGGGGGGAGTGGAAAGATGACTTAAAGTAATTAAAAAAGACCGACATATTAAACATTGTTAAAGAGAATACAAGCATAAGTTGCTGGGAATTTCAAACAAGACGAAAATTATCATGGCCTTGTTTGTTTACTCCCTGTTTATTTACGATTTATTATTTCTTCAGTTTAAAACTAGATTCTTTCGATAAAGTAGAGAGATAGTATCACTAATTACCGCAGAATTTCGTATTGTAAGTAATTTTATAACAAATATAAGTTTGTAGCAACTAGTTTGTATAGTATTAAACCGAAAATATGTCATGTTTGTTTTTGTATTTCTTTTCAATGTAAACAAAATTAAAAATCTAGAGTTATTTATTTAACGGGAATTCATTACTTTTGATAGATTTGAATCTACGTCCATTACGAGTCAACTGTGGCAAAGCTTAAAGTCAGCGTATGTCGTTTACAGTGCAGGAAGAAAAATAGTTGTACTAGTAGTTGTATAAATGTAAATTACATAGAATTATTTTATAATACCTTGACCTATCGTAGTTATGGTCGTTCTTATCAGCCCTAAAGCTGCATTGTTTTACGGTACATTGACACATTTAAATTTCAATGCACCCTAACTAACTAGCTGATAATGATTTTTCTTTCGTCAACACCTTAATGCAATAGTGCGGTAAGTAAAATGGAATTTCCTGGCATAATACTATTTAATTAGTAATACATTTTACAGAACAACACATTTTACCTCTAAGCAACGATGACCACATCACGTCTTCATCTCTGAAGTTATCCACATATAAGTACCAATACAACTGAGTGCCTACACACAGAGTACTTCGCTTGTAGAAAATTATACTACGAATATATGTTAAATCATGGTGGTTTCATGAATGCCATTATAAGTTTTCACATATGCATGATGTAGTTGAGTTTGTGGACACAGCTGAGGAATCTGCTACTGAAGACCCAGGAGATAAGGTCTGACTCTGCATAGACTGCTGGGGTTTAACCAATTGCGAAGATCCAGAAAGCGGATGTTGCATGTAGGTACTTGTCCAACTGATTAGTGACTGATGTGAACTGTTGAAGGTATTCTCCAAAGGTGGCTGCACTGTCGCTAGGGTGTTGGTGAGAATAGTATTGTGGAGCTGCGGTTGCCACTGAAGAATGATGAGGATGGAGTGGAATATTAGAAGAAGGAAAGTGGCGTGCAGGACCCGACAACTGCTGGTGCTCTTTCAGGATGCTTATAAATTCTAAACGTCCAGTTTCACATTATCTGGCAGACTTTCGAAGTACGGCAGCAGTATCAATAGGAAGTGTTTATCACTATCTTCATCCGTACATGCATTTCTTATTTCTAAGTATCTCTTCAGGGACTGAAGGAACTCCCGTTCTTCCTCGTCTAATGATGTTTTTTTTCTTCTTATAAGAAGTACCCGAAGATACAGATGGTGCTGATGCATCTGTTGAGTGAATGTCTGAAGTTTTCTGTTCTGTTGTTTTGTTTCGCATACTGCTAACAAGAACGTTAACTGTTTATAATAAGCATCTTATTTTCTTCCATCAGCTACAGAACCAGACTTGTTTTTCTTCTGTTTTGCAAGTTCCCTCCTTAAACAATCACGCAGGTTCTACTAACGCTTCTGCAGATCCACAGCTGTATTAGACAAGAATGACATTTAAATGTCGACAAGTTTCTCACGCGGGTTTTTACAGGTATCTTGCTACTGGTAGTTCGTTTACAGATATCCATTACACATTCCGATGTGGAATTTCCACCGCTCGCAAGATCGTCATTGAAGTATGACAAAATATGGTAGCTTCTACATGATGTATGTATCCCCCAACTAACAAAAAAATTACTCGCTCAAGATTGCTGAAGGTTTTCAACAACGAGCTGATTTCATAACTGTTTGGGAACAATAGACGGAAAACACATAAGGCTTCTTCAGCCTCGTAATAATGGGTCATTGTATTTTTGTCATAAGGAACACTTTTCAGTAGTGTTATTGGCGTTCTGCGATTCAGTTTATAAGTTCCTATTTGTTGAAGTCGGTTCGTATGGCAAGGCGTCAGACTCAACAATATTTAATTTCAGTGTGCTGTTTCCAAACAGAAATCACACATGAATGTAGTGTAGTCATCTGTTCTTAAACATTCTTTATGACACAGAATGCGACACTTCGTACAGAGAAGACATTTTTCACCCTGTCTGTCTTGTGAATACAGCTGGTTGCAGTACAGACTCACGCAATCATCTCCATCACTATCTTCTTATCTGTGGAGACAGTCAAAGGCTCAGCAAAGTCTTCTTCTCTTGATTCTGCAGACACTGCTATCTTCATCTTACGTTTCTTTTGTTTGTTCCTTTCGTTGTCTGCAACAGATTCCTTCTTGCTATGAGTTTTACGTATTTAATTTTCACTTCCCCTGCCCCCTCGTGCAATATTCTTTTACCAGCCGCTTCCAAACTTGTAGGCCTCGACCCGCTTAAAGTATGTCCATTTAGCCAGCCACCTTGAAATGTGAGCTATTGAAGTTACGGTACGTGATATTTACAGCGAATGTCCACCAGATAATTATGTACGCAGTGTTGTCTACACACTAGGCTCTGTTTCACCACGCCAAAACTTGACGTGCGTTTTGCACGAAGACTATGCGTCCTAGACAGTCGCTACTAGAGGACCTTTTTTATTCCTAAGTTCGCATTACCCAATAATTTAATCTTAAATGTTGAGTTATCCCGTCGCTAAAAAAGTTGTCAGCAATTTAAGGCAGGCCACCCCTTTTATATTCGTAAGGGTAGAACTATCATTTACTGTTGGCTTATCGGCCTTATTGTCTTGAAGTAGTATCCTGAGTTATTTTGTCAGTTTACTTCGATCACTGTTCGGTTTGTGGGGAATCAAAGTTTTAAAACTGGACTGCCGAAGGCGAATTAATCCTGCTTTATTTTTCACAAGGAATCACCTACCGGAGTTTGTCGGTGTTTTTGTGAATACCCTGAATATATATACATATATATATATATATGTGTGTGTGTGTGTGTGTGTGTGGGTGTGTGTGTGTGTATACATATATGTGTGTGTGTTGAAATTAATAACACTACTTACATGAACTTTGTGAAGTACCGAAACGTTCATACCAAAAACTTTTGCTAAGCATATTTTATTTCGAAATGTCTTTTGTTTGTAAAAATTGAGGTTTTTTTTTAAGATTTTGGAATTATAACTTACTTATTTTTTACGAATTACTTAAGATAATTTGGACTACTTAGAATGAACCTTAGCACGAATCAAAGCGGCATTGAAATGAAAAGCACGCAAGCGAAGACGTGGTCAATGTCTAGTAAATACATAAATAAATATGTGGTATTGTAAACATAGACCAGTGTTGTTCAGAGTGTGTGTGTGCGTGTGAAGATGAACACAGGCGAAGAACGCCAAGGAGCCAGTGCAAGACGCACAGCTACGTCATCGCGATAAGAAGCTGATGACATACAACAGACAGTATCTGGTGAATGCCGGATGTCGGGTGGCGGCCACATCTTTGAGTGTGAAGTCTGGTTCTAACCAAGCGTGGCGTTCTGGCAGTGTCGTGTCGCTCGTTCGTGCGTACATGAGTCAGTCACTAGACAGGCGCGAAACCAATGGAGCGCTGAGGGTACCGCTGACTGACGTATGTTGATCAGTACAGCTACACACTCAAGTGACGCACTGTGACATTTCATATGCACGACTTTACAATATGTAATTATATAATTTTATTTATGGAAAACCCGGTTTAAATTCCAAGGCATGTTTATATGTTTGTGTCTTAGAAAGATTGACTGGATTCAGTTTCTTGGACGTACTCCATTAAAAATTGAACGACTGTCAAAGAAAACTAAACAAATAAAAGAAAACCATAATATAAGCAGAGTATGCTTAGTCAGCAAGATACATACACAATAAGTAATTCCAAAATGGAATCGGGTAAAATAGAAACAAGGAACAAACAGATAATAAATGAAACTAATAACAAATAAAATAAAAAACCAAGTAACATGCGACACAACGTTGAGATGAAACAAAAAACACAGCAAATATCAGACACGAAAAGAAAAATAACAAAAATACACAACAAATAGACGAGACAAAATGCAACAGATAACAGACATGTACAGAAAAGACAAACGACACAACGAAGAGACGAAACAAGACACAATAGTTTTCCAGACAGACAGTGTTACGACGTTTCGGGAACTGGAATCTGTTCCCGTCATCAGGTAGACACACAGGGTTCAAGAATACGAGTGCGACTGAAAGATTCTTGCAATGGGATTTAATGATTTAGTGAAATATTGTGGACATTTACCACTGCAATGCTAAGTCGTTTAAAAACAACAAGAGTGAACCAAGAAAAACAATAAAAACACGAGACGAACCGGCTGTAGTCAACACTTAGGCCACACATATTACAAAACGTTAAAAAAAATTACAAAATGAATTGTGTCAAATCACAGAAAATTCAAACATACCAAAATAAGAGTTCGAAAGAAGAAACAAAGGGAAAAAAGAGGAAAAATGTTAAATATCAATACATCAAAATTAAAACAACACAAAGAACACCTGTGATGAAGACAACCATTTTACACGTAAATAAGACGACCCAACAGCGACAACACAATCTCAAGACTAGACAAAACAAAAGAACACAGGAGTTTTTGTCAAGACATGTTATTTCAAAATATTTGTATTGAAACTTTAAAGTTGATTAATAATGTATGAGTTGACTACAAGCAATTTTGTTGTGATACCGTTATAGTTTTCCTTGGCTCACTCTGGTTTTCCTGAGGTGACACTGCACTGTAACTGCGTACGTCCAAAATGTTTCATTAAATGATAGTTATATGTGTGTCTTTCGATTCCGGCTGGAATTTAATTCGATTAATTACTTTAGTCAAATTTAATTATTTCTGTGCTACGAAAAGTAAAACCCCTGTATCATCCGAGCCAAGGCTTTATTAAGTAAGAAGTGAATGTCGAACTACAGGGCACTGTTTTTTTGTTGACTTCCGTAAAGCTGGTACACTTTAACAGCGGGGGTAACTTTGACCGATATAAATTATTTATTTTGGGACAATAATGCGAAGAAATACATTATTATAGTCAAATATTAATACCTTTAAGTTTAATCCTTATGAGGATTGTCATTTCTTAACCAAATGGCACAAAAGTAAATAATTTGAGTACAACAAAGTTAGCTCTGCAGTGAAAGTATTCCCACTTGGCGATACGTAGAATGTTTGAGAATCCGACAAATTCGCGTTTTGATCTGTTCGCAAGTTAAATTTCAACCAACTGCAAATTTATGTCACTTAAGCAATAAGCCCTTAACAAACATATAACCAAGAAGGTGATGAGTCAATAATGAAGAGGCAGCTAAACGCACAGCCAGTGGTGTGGTATCACAGTGTCAGCGAAAAGTCAATGAACAGATGCTGTCTGCTTGAGCACACAGATATGCTTGGAGACTAACCCACATGTGAGTGATTAAAATATTTTTGGTCAGCGCTGGTGAGGGGTGACATGATATGAGTATGGAGCGGCGACGGAATGAAGAGGCCAGGGGAAACTGGAGATCCCCGGGATAACCCCCCGGCCAATGGCATCTTCCGGTATGACTCCCACATGAGAAAATCCGGGGACCGTTTCCGCAGGAAATCGACCCCAGATCACCTTGGTGGGAAGTCATTTGTCTGACTACTTGGCCACCGCGCCCCCTAAATATTAGCGAACCTGCGAAATTTTCTGTTTCTAAGAATGGCAAAATAATAAATACTTTACAACGATAACCATCGCTACACTGGTTTCACATTACGACGTTGCTCAAAAACTGTTACTGTTTCATAAACTTTGGGTGTATGGTCGCCGTGAATTACTTACACATTTGTTTTACAGTCGTACGAACGTAAAGTTCCACAAACATTTTGTCAAGTGCCTGTGATGGGTTACACTGAGCAGTGCGACCTGTGATTGTGCGTCGGCAACACATAAAAAGTTTAGCGTTATGTTCAGCGACACGGTTAGAATTCAGTTGCCTGCAATGACCCAAATACATTCCGAAACAGTAATGGATCTTGGCCTTCGTATTTTTATGTACAGGACATTAGGTATTTTACAATTAACCTTACGTCATTGGTTGATAAATATCTTCAGGCGTGCCACACAAACTGCCAGACAACAGCAGAAGTCCTATCAACACACGGTGTTTTGAGTCCAGTCTTCTATCACATAATAATACGAATTTCACAGGTCTCTACCCATAAGTATCTGTTTGGAATACTGATCGACATTTTCTGCCTTACTTGATAGTAAAATCCTGTCCCACACAGTAAAATGCTGTCTTTACAACAAAGAAAGTATCTTCTTTAATGATATTCAACTTGCAATAGACAAATCTTGGCTCACAACAACTCAAAATTTTCAAAACTTACGTTTGGTGTCACTACATTACTGTCTAAAAATTTTACTTTGAAAATAATTCCAGTTTCTTTGTAGCAAAAATAAATCTTTCAAAATACGGTTGTGTAGGAATCTCCACAACTTACTTCACCACATTGACTGTTTTAATAGAAACACAATTTTATTACCATTACTTTAAACTGAAAACAAATATTCCCTTTTATGCAAAGTTACTTTGCACTGGCTCATAATTAAACAGACATTTTATACAGCAGCAGAAATATTGCTGTGAGAAAGAAAGTGTTTTTAGTGTGCACTGTACGTGATGTGTGTCTGCCCAGGTCTCAAAGTGAGAAGACATAAATATCCTGCAGGAAATTAAATAACTTACGAAGTAGAGAATTTTTCGTCTCTCTAACATACAACAGCTCCTTTATGAAATGTCTCAAGACGTAATGCCAGGAATGGAAAAGGCAACTCTAACGGAGAGGGTTTTGCGAAAAACATGTACTGAACTGTATATAGACTATTGATATATTAGTAAATGTATTCCCCGCCGTCACATATAAAGTGGATTGAAGTATTTCGTACTATTTAATGCTACACTACCAGATAATGTGAAAAAATCCTACAGTTATTTGAACGTATTTAAAGACCCGTAGTTGGCGCAGTAGCAAGGGCGCTCGCCACTCACGAAGAGAATACGGGTTCAATTCTAGGCGGGCCCGACACGCAATTTTTCATGTAGAAATCTTGTCGGACGCGGAGCAAGTTTTCTTGAGATACCTCGTTTCATTCGTCGTTTGTCTTTGACGCTGCTCTTCTTCACTTTGCTTGCACGTATTGGAATCAGTCTTTTGAGAAAACGACATAAGAAAGCTGTCTACCAGAATGAGTTGTGGGTGTTATAATTTTGTACTCAGGTATATTCACGTATTATTAAACAACATTAAGTGTCATTTCCGAGTGTAGTAAGGCATTGAACTGTTGAGTTAATTTGAGAAAATAAATTTCATTGACTCCTCTGTATCACAACTCGTTTTGTAGAAAATTCACTTGTGTTGTTTCTCAAATGACTGATTCATTTGAAAGCATATTGGTGACGTCTATATGTTGGTGGGCATGGACTGTTTACGATAAAGTGAGCACTGCTGACATTTTTCTTTAAACCATTTTGCAATCATGTTTACTTTTTTTTTAGTGTGAAAACCAGTGGAGGCTCGAGGGTTGTTGACAGGCAGGGCACAAGTTGCAGAGAACTGTACATTCCTGTTAACACGCCGCTGCGTACCAATAACCATGAAATTTCTACAGGCTACTTATTATGTTGTGACAAGTCAGTGATAAACGGCACCTACATATAGGCCATTCGGGATAAAGTGAGCACTAAAAATTTAACATTTGAAAAATATCACTAGCCGTTACTGCGTGTAATTCAACGTTATCTATTGTTGCCTTACTGCATGTATGGTTGGCAGCGAAATTACGCAATATACTTCCGTGTATTTTCCTATTTAAACTCAACAATATTGAAACAAAATCAACCGAAATAGACAAAATTGTATTTTATGTAATTAATAAACTTTATTTAATTAAACTGTATCGATTCATACTGACTGCATAATCCATATTACACACGCAAACATTACGTGACGTGTCCAGAGAGGTTAGATATTATCCCGTCGCAAGCCATTACGTGCGGTGAGATATGAATTGGCTGAAAATAGAACTTTAGCAGGGCTTTTTAGAGTGCTCACTTTATCCCGAACCGCCTATACCAGCGTTTTAGTGGCTGTAGCGTCAACTAGAGCACAACATTATATAGTTCTCTGCAACTTGTGCCCTACTTGTCAACAACCATAGAGCCGCCACTGATGAAAACTTTATTGAAGCTAAAAATCGGTGTAAACATTCCACCAGTCTCAATACTTAATATCTTTGGCCACAAGAAAAAAACTGTTTTTTTTTACGTTATATGTGTTTGAGAGTGCTCAGTTTGAACTTGTACTTGGACTTTACGTCTCGTCGACCGCGAGTTTACAAGAAACGGAACCATTTGCTAAGGCCATGTTCCAGTTGGCACTTTTTATTAACACAATGGTCACGTGACCAAATGTTGTGCACAAAATCTGTAACGTATTTTGGTGTTTTGCGTTTTGCAAACTATCGAAGATTACAGATTTCCAACTACAAAATGCAAATCCCAAAATTGTTGCCATATTTAAATAAACAGGAACATATAACCAGTAATTTTTTATGTAAAACTTTGTAAAACTATTTGTTAACTTCTTTTAAAACTATTTATTTAACGTTCGAAAATTAGGCCCACCTTCATTTTCTGTTTTATAACTAACATCTATACAGTCATAACGCGCAACATATAAACAAATACACTCTCCAGCTTCAACAATGGGGCACCAGGCGGCAGAGTAAACTGCCAATAACTGACTCTCGAGGTGAAGCTTCGTTGGAAGCTTACCAAAAATGAAACGCAGCACTCCAAATACCATCTCCCAAGTGAGCTAGAACAAGACTTAAGACGCGCAAGGAACGGAAAGACATTCCACCAATCTCGTGGAGTGATCATGAGAAACCATGGCTGACCGAAATAAGAATGACAGGTGCCGCGACCTACCGAATGCAAGTCTAAGCACTGCGTTACCTCCCTCGGCGAGTCTTTTAAATGAATGCCGACACTCAAGGTGAAACTTAAGGTTGGGTATCAGTTACCGTAATATTGAATTATTTTATTTTTCGCTGTTATGAAATTATGATAAGAAAAATGTGGAATTTGCCACTATAATATCAATTCTGCTTACCTTGCGCTATAGTATAAGTATCTCAGTTCAACTTTTAACCTATATTTAAGCCAAAATCAGCCGAGCAAATTGGGTATATAATAAAAAATATATTTGGTCGACTTATTGCGGCTTAAATGTACGTTAAAAGTTGAACTGAGATACATTTACTGTAGCGTATATGGTAAACAGAATTTATATTATAATGGAAAATTCCAAAATTTTTTATCATAATTTCATAAGAGCGAAAAAGTAAAATAACTTAATATGTCGATTGATGCCGAGCCTTGAGGGCACCGCCGCCACGCTCTTCAAATGCGTGGCCGTGTGTTCGTAAATACGTTCATTTACGAAACTATTCATTATATACCCTTTGTGCCAATGAACGAAAAGAAAACATACTTGGGACACGGACGGAATAACACTGTGTGACCGCCTGTGTGCAGAGCTTCGGTCTCTACAAGATTACTTGGGAACTACTTAGCGTGTGAAAGGTTTGTCTGTTTAGGAATGTTATTCAGAGAACGCTACTCACGTATATGCCTTTTTCAGGTCCTCCATGCATCTCTAAAGTTTATTTTTACGCTGCCGAAGAAAGCAGTTTTTGTGGATCTTTTCATATATAAAAATCCTGGCGCAGAATCTTTTTTAAAAATTATATGTTATTTTGTTGGATTAATGACGACAACGTTTTCATTGATTTCTACAATATCTATACTGAAAGAAAAATTTTGTAGGAAGACTTGTATGCACAATTATTTTGTAGTAGCTGCAAAATAATTTAGTGATGGCCACAAAATTTTAGTGGTTTCAACAAAATATAATTGTGACGACCACGAAATAAATTTTGCAGCGTCCTCAGATGAATGTTTATTCTGAAACTGTTCAGCACGCGTAGTTATGTAGCATGCTCAAGATTTAGTGGACCTGCAGTGTGGGCCGTGCTGTAGCCTGGTACGGAAAACATTTTTTCTTGTATAACTACTAACAATTATTCCAATGCATTTATCTACGAAAATGAGACACACTTCTAACTATGCCGCTATGATTTTAAAAGCTTTGTCCGCTAAATAAATAAATGGTTTCCAAGCTCCTCAAAAGTGCTGACAATGACTTTTTCACGTTGCTATAGCTGAGAAAATACCAACCGCATTCTAAAAAATAGTTTGTAAATTTACCAGACGTGCATATAGGAGCGCTAAGAAAGTAGATATGGTAGAATAGTTTCCCAGACATCCATGGTAGCACTCCTAAACCTTTTCATAAAACAGTCAAATGTATACTGGAGATACCAGACTTGTATTGTAACAACTGTAAAAAAAGTTTGTATATTTATAAGGCGGAAGTATGGTAACTGTACCATACTGCGTCTGGTATAATAACTTCCTAAACATTCAAGGAAGTTTTTTACAGTGGCGGAAAACTAAATCATAGAAACCTGCATTGGACTTTACCTCATACTTTGCGCAAATAAAAAAACCATTGACATCACTTAAAGTACCAATAAAAAACGGCTTCTACGAAAACACTGCTCGTTAGTTTAGTCCTCCGTGCCTAGAGGCGATGAGGTGTTTGGCGGACGTGTTATATTCGACTTATAGCCAATCCCGTTTCCGTGCCTCAAACGTAAAAAAAGAATCTAGCGTACACTAACTCTTAAGAATACAACTCTTAAGAACATTAGAAGCATGTATGCTCATGCCCAGCTCTCAGCTTTTTTTTTATTTTCTCGTAGCCAAAAATAGCACTAACTTGTGTTTTGCTAAGCTTTTCAGGTCTCGTATAGAATCTTTAATAAAAAGTATAGGCGTGTGCAGTACATTTTTATCTTTGATATTAGTTTATATATGACGTGGTTAAGACAGAATGTCTCATATAGGCAGGTTAGTAGACTGCACGCCTGCTCAGTTCTTACACTACACATATAACGTTCTTGGATGACTATCCTAAGAAGAATTTACCCATACAGATTGATCAGTTTACGAATAATCTTCTATCGCCGAAGTGCTACAAACCACTCGGCGCGGCGGTGTCGACAGACGACAAACTTAAGTTGTACCTAAACATTACCTGCCTTAATTCCACGTATTTGACATTACGTTCTGTAATACACATAGTATAAAATTGTTGTTAAGAAATATTTCTGACAGGTAAAGAAAGAAAATTACACTATTTGTAAGTAAAATTAATTTCCAAGTATACTCGGAAATACTCAATGAAACGTAAACTATACTTACCTGATTATGAAGAAAAAATATCTACGTTAACATGAAAGCAAAATACAATGCCAACAGGGACTCAAACTCACGACCTAGTGAATGTGTCTTAACTCGCATACGTCCGCGTAAAGTGTAGAAGCAGGATAAAACAATTAAATGAGGCGTGATACGGTCAAAAAGACGTGTATTTTTTTAAAAGTATCATCGTGTTGTCTTAAATGTTACATTTGCATACGTCATTAAAGTTAATGTATGTAATATTTATATATAAATTTAACACATACGTATAATCTCCAGAACTATTTAATTTCACAAATCTCTGTTAAATGCTAAACACTTGATGGTTTTCGATCGTCTATCATCTATAAAATTATGTTATGATTATTCAACTTAAAACCAATGGGTCACGTCGTACATTTTTCAAAATCAGCAAGCCTTTTTTTTTTTCTTTTTTTTTTTGTTCATGATACATCGTGCTAGAGCGGAAAAGTTAGAACATTAACCAAGACATTACCAATTACTAGAGCCACGATTTTATGGCGAAAAGATTTTTGCAACATTTAGTTTCGTTGCGTCATGTGCACACCTGCAGCTCTGCTACATCGTCTGTGGTTTGATGATTTTTACTCTCACTTTCCTTAGCAAATTACAGACGTAAGGAGTAACAATAACCTTATTCTGATTGGTGCAGTCAAATGAGAAACGTATCTGAACATAGACACGCTGCCAATAACCTTGAAACACAACTGCCGATGTGCACGTGAGACACTGAAACAAAGTGGGGCAAAAATCTTTTCGTGACGAAATCGTGGCCCTACCAATTACTTACCTTCGGGTTAAATCTTTTCATAAAATATTACATAAACTTCGTTCGTATGTGTATCTTACTATACTTTCGTGTTACGGTTATGTATGCCATCTCATAAAGTAAAGAAATAAATACGTAAATTAATAATGTACTAGCCATTTTACAAAAAAAATTGTTATAATTGCTTTAAAACATTGTCAGTGTAGTAACTAAAAGCTTAGTTTTTAATGGCGAAAATTAGGAACTGTATTAATTACACAAAATATAATATGTTTTGAACAATTTTATGTATTACTACGGGGCATTAACCACTTGTCAAATATTAAGTCAATTTGAGATTATATTTGTTTCATGTCATAAATAAATTTCAATTGTCAATGATGCCACGTTATTATTTGTGGTAGGTGTTCAAGCTTATGATTTGTGCATAGGGTGTAGGCCTAATAGTGTTAAGACAACACTTTGAAAAGATGGTTAAACTGTCTGAGAAATGTATAACTGATTATTTCACGGTCTTCGAACATTGACACGTAGGCTCCAATAAAATATATTTTTTTAAGCTTGCGAGCGTAAAAAAGTGCTTCGATTGCTATTACATTGCCTTTTTCTTCCCCGTGAACAAATTTACTGCAAATAGAAAGTTGTAAAAATCGTGAACCTAATTATTCATTATAATTTTTACGGTGGGACATGGAATGAAAACATTGCAGATCACTTAGGGACTAAGCATGCCAACCACTAGATCACTGAGAGTTTTTGGAGATCCCTGTTTCTCAAACTTATGTGAGCCCTTGTGTCTCGTCAAGCAGAGTCTCGTGAACTGAACTTTTATTAACAAGGTAGGATGAAAGTTCTGGACATATCTACGATAATTTTCCTTTTATTTTTTTTGTAAACATTCACATTCGTGTATGTGGATAATACTTTATAGTACAGTAATATGGCAATTATGTACGGAAAATTAAGTTTTCAATACAAGTAACTGAAAGCTGCTTAACACTTGTCAAGTTAATTTAATTTTAAAGGGTGTTAAGGAAAGTATGTTACTTTGCGAGATTATTACTTGTAAAAATGAGGTAAATTTATATAATGCAAACTTTCGGCTGGGGCGAAACCTGGTGTGTTGCTGGACTTGGCTGACTATGACATAAGACTCTCTACTAAATCCACGGAAAGAACGGCTGAGAAACCATACACGCCGAGCAAGGTGACGCAACGCTAACACACTGGACTCATATTCGGGGGACTTGGGTTCTATCCCAGGCTCCGGCCACCTGATTGCGGCTTGCCATGGTTTCCCGCAGCCACTCCACGCGAATTCTGGGATGGCTCCTTAACAAAGGTCATGGCTGACTCCTCTCCCAGCGGACGGACTAATGCGACGGACTGTTGTAATCATGGCTATCAAAAAATCTTGGCCAAATCGTGGATAGGAAACTGCGTGTCTTAATGTATTATATGAGACTCAGTACTTGTCGAAGCTACACATATTCCAATTTTTTAATTCACACATACCGGAAAGATAGGGCATATTTGAGACAATTTTTGCTGTGCCGTGAAAAATATGAAAAAATAGTATTTTTATTTTCAGAAATACTCGGAAATACATACATTCTCAATTTTTCCATACATTTTATTCATATAGTAACATTTTCCTCTTCTCAATGCAGTTCATGATTTTTTTTTTTTTCGAATTATATGTCATGGATAACGACTGAGCCTCGTCGAATATAATTTAAGAATACATAGTTATCGTTAGAGCCACTCACTGGGGACTAGAATTTTGCAGGAAATTGTTTGAATGCCTTATATTTACACTCGTAAGTCTGCTTGATGGTCAGTGATTGGATTTTCGAAACTCTCAGATTCTTGGTGTTTTACCTGCAGATACAGACGTATGGCGTTTCAAACCTTGCTATCACCGATAAAGTAAAAAGAGCGACGCTTCTGCAGAAAGACACGCTGCCAATAACTGTTACACAAAGCTGCATACAGGACCACTGGCATGATTTGCACGTCCCTGTGCCAGTAAGTACCATCTTAAATACCACTTTTTAATTATTTTTCCAATGAAAACTGAATATAACATTTGTTTTGATGCTGAATAACAAAGGAAGTAACAAAATGTGACATGAAACAAATTATACGTGTGGGGGGAAAACAATTTTTTCTAAAAGTTATATTTGATTATTTTTCAGTTCACTGTCCCGGGCCTGGGCCCTTCATGAGCTCGGAACAAGTTGGGGCAAAATTATTTACATCAACAATCCGGGGTTCTATCTATATTTTCTTAGAGGTAGACAAGACTTTCTCATGGAGTCGAGCAATGTCTCGCCAGGCCGACCCGCACATGACGGTCCAAATGGCGGGGTTGTTAAGGAGATACGACTGATAGCCTGCGAAGCACAGGTGTGAAGTTTCTCGGTCAGCGGTTTGCCGAAGGACACACCGGTGGTTAGGTCCTCGCCATGTTGGGTGCGTGAATTTGTTTTAGCACTGTGGCTCGACCGCAAGAAATCACCGGACTGTGGATGTTACAGCAGCAAGACGTGACGAGGATACCACACTGGCATGTGACTAGTAGCGAGCTCTGATTGCTGCTGTGTGATTGGTGCACGGGTTGCAGGGTGCATAGAAAACTGCTTCGTGGCCGAGTCCTCGAGATGTGGTGTAGCGAGCTTTCGTCATAGCGCTGACACTGACGGTGTTTGCAAATATAACACAGTCGGCGAAGATGCAAAACATCGTGTGTCCAAACCGAAAAGTTTTCAGGAGGATGGAAAGAAATTCCTAGACTTATTAAAAATTCGTTTAAACTAGAACCGAGAGTTGGTCGCGAAAAGATTTTAACTTTATTTTATTTCAAAGCCGTACGTACACATCGGCAGCTATGCTACGTGGTAATTGGAAGCGCGTCTATGTTTTAACACGTCTGTCATTTGACTGCACCAAACAGAATAAAATTATTGTAAACACCATACACACTGTTGAAAATGTCGGAAATATTTACAGAAAGATACCGTAATTATACGGGGGTTGCTTCCGCACTTTTTATTTGCGGAAGTTAGTCCGTATTGCCAGTTTACGGATGTTTGACAGTAACTTTCCATATATTCATGGAAATATGTTTCTACAATTTTAAAGCATAAATTGTTTAAAAAAAATAATGCTGGTAATAATGATCGCTATGACTTCTAGCGTTAATGTGCATGCACATTGTTGTGAAACGAAGAGAAGACAAGACAAGTGAAGATAATAGAAGCGAAGGGCTGCTTCCTGGTTGTCAACACTTTGCCGCGAACGAAGAGAAGACACGCGCATGGACACAGGGCCTAGAAACTGACCGAAGTGTTCCGAGGAGGCCACACACATCTTATATTCTCTTCGCTTCACTTATCCAACAGTGGGCAACCATACATGTCACAACATGGAACTTATCACAGCTGGAAAAAAAATCGCACTTCTTCCCTGTGTTTTGTACCTTTAAAGTTATTTATTTCTATAGAGCGAAATATTTTTCTCATAGTTAAAGTAATAAAATTACGTAAAATCGGATGTCACAAAAGTGGTATCTTATAAAATTAGTCTCTTACCACTGCATGGAACTCGCTTACTGACTATGTTGTCACTGTGCTACAATGCTTAAAGTGTCTGCTGGCAGAGCATAAAAGCGTGGGTTAGAATCCTGATAAATTCGAGATTTTCTGATTAGTAGAATGGTACGTCAATATTTCGAGAAATCATAGCAAACAAGATTAATTCGTATTTCTGTAAAATGGGGTGCCACTAATTTTAAAAAAAATCCGTTCATTTTGTGAGTAAAATGAACTGTCCGTAATTTTGCAGAAGATTCCGTAATCAAGCTAAACTGAGTGTCCATTATTTTACGAAGATTTATGGATAATTTTTTGCACGTACTGTTCCGTAATTTCACGGAAATTTTTTTCTAACAGTATATTTGTGATTTGCCAATAGCACCTCAAAACACTGACCATGAAGCAGATGTATACATAATGTATTGAAAACAAATCGTGCAAGAACCTTTACGCCAAAATCGTGATTCTATTTTGAACAGATGTTAGCACAAATTAGCTCTAGTATAAATATTATTTCATTATTGCTATTAAAATATTAATTGTCCAAAATTCTGTTGCTAGTTTAGGATAAATGACTTACATATTATTTTATGTGTCTCGTGGATAATTTGGTATCATATGTGACTTAATATTTCTCACAAGAATGTTTTCAGAAAGTCGCATTTCCAAGTCCAAATTTTCAAGCTACTAGAACGTACAAATAGAGAAAAATTACTGTTTTAGTGAAATACAATATTTTGCACATAAATATATGAAGAACTTATTTTATTAACTTGTGAATCACGATACGAAGTACACGTTTATTTAAAAACAATTTCTGAAGTTTGTTATTTAACCAATTCAATATAAAAAAATACAAACTGATTTTACTTGGTTTTCTCTTAAATTTATTGAAGTATTCGATGCCATGTAATATCAGTAAATGCAAAATACTTTTCACAAGAGGAATATACGTAAACTTGTTAAGTCCGCAATACAAGCACAGTCTCGTACAAAATACATAAAAGAGAATATTTTATTTATTACTTTTGTTTTACTGCATCTATGCTAGTATAATTATGTTTTTTTAAATTAATAAAACAAATAAAGTTACAATTTTATCTGCACGAAGGCGAACTAAAATACTTTACACAATTTCTAAAATATCTATGTTTGTTTGAAACGATTTACTGCCTGATTAACTTTGCCCTTTTAACTATGTGTTGAAATTATTTGTTCTTTTTTATTGTCTCGAAGCTTGAAATATGAATGGCACATAACAAATAATAAAAAAAGAAGATGAAATAAAAAAATGCATGTGAACTAGATTATTGATGTTCGACAAATCTGGCTTTAATATAGTCACCAGCATTAGATGCAGTGTTTTCAAATAATTACTTAATAGCAATGAATAACAACAATTTATTTGGGTTCTTCGTGGTCAACGTATATATGATCAGTTAATTCGTCTCTCTTTTAAAACGTTCGTTTCTAAAAAAATAATAATAAATAAGAGAAGATGACTGAAAGTACAAAAGCAAAAAAAGGTCATATGGACGTATTCCTGAAAATGCATAACAATTGAGGTGGTTTCCGGAAGATAGGCACATAGAATTATGTGCCCCTTTTAGGGTAATCGTATAGTATGTTTCCTCACAATTTTGTTAAGTTACTCCAATAATAAAGGTCAGGAGAGTGTTTTATTTGAAGTGAAATATATGTGCACACCGTCTACGGATTTACAGACAGTTATGTTTTTAATTTTTTTTGAGGACTTGCCTACAGTTAAGAATTACTTTACAAAATGGGTAAGATCAGCTTAATTTGCATTTTGTAACCGGCTTCATTTATAATTCTGAAATACTATAGCAAAATATTTGAATCTCGATATCGCAAATCACCATTTTTGTGTATGTGCCCTACTTCCAGGAGAATCCTCTGGTATGCTTGAAACCATTTATTCAGCCATTCTTTCTGTACTACCCTCAAATACCAGAAAAATGTGTGGGTTCAGTAACCGGTAGGATAGCTTTCAAAAATATGTGTGTGCTCGAGCAGAAAGCCGTTCCTGACAGTGATATCACATGACTTGGCCAACATTTAGTTGCTACTTTAGTATTGGCACTGCGCCCTCACGGAATTGTCAAATAATTCAAGAAACAATTGTGAAAATAACTTATATTTGTTTGGCTTTTAGCTTGCGTCTAAAAAAAAGCCCATTTTTAGGTATCTATTTAACCTACGTCGAAATAGCATCAGCGGCAGCATGAATTGTTGTTTCAGTGATAACAGGCCCTCGTCTAACGGTGGACTGAACCACATGTCGTGCACTGCATTTTAAAGTACAGGAATAATGAAGGATTTCATGGTGTATAGCATAAAAAACATGCATTTTTCTACATGTGTCCATAATGATATATTTTTCTACCCCATCTCAGAGATCGTCTACTGCAGTTTGCCCCCACTGGAATAATTCGTGCCGTAAACTCACATTAAATGAGATCTAAAATTATTGTAAAATCAATTACATTGGACTTACAAAAAAAACAACTAGTAATCAAATATAAACCCATGGGCACATTCCATGAACAAATTGAGAAATAGCATTAGGGTTATTGTATAAAATAGATCATTTAATTTGGGAATACCCTTCTGTTAGCTAGCAAAACAATCGGCTAAGACAAGCGGAAGTACACATGAATTCCTGCTAAATGTTTACGTGATATAGAATATAGCATATAAACAACTTTTTTTTATTTTGTAATAGATCCTGTGACCTCGCTGGCCATTTCAAGGTGTCGATGTCTTCTATCTTGTCGCATTACAACCGCGGTTTTTAAAGATTGCCATTATTCGGTGCTATACATTCGTGAATATTAAGTGATATAATTCAGGTAAATACGATCTAGAGAACGTTCTTGTGTAAACGAACTTACATTAAAGAATTACTATGGTTATGTAGATATTCTGTATGAAACTGCAGAAAATATTTAGGAAATATACGTATGTTTTAATTAATTAGGACTAATTTGAAATGGTTACCCAGTTGTTAAAATAGTGGAGTGGAGAGATTTGGTCAGCTCAGCGCACAACAACGAGGTCTCGAACACTTGTGAGGGTGATGAGATTAGTATGTAGCAATAGTGAAATTTAAGTGTAGGGAAAGGGAGAACCTTGAAAAATACCCTCCGTTACGCCCACGCCAGGAATCGAACCTGCATCGCCTTTGTAGAAGAGAGTGGTCAGACCACTAAACTACCATAGTATCTAGAAGCTATAAAATAATCGCTTCCAGAATCATATAGCAACACTGCGAGTTTTATTGCTCAATGTCCCTCTCAATTTTATCAGTGATTTACAGTCGAGAAAATAAGTTAGGAATCGAATAATGGCAAATCGTTTTTGAGAATTCATTGAAACACGGAGCACAACTTATTTTATTCACCTCCTTATAATATACGCAGACAGTGAGCACTAATTTTTACTGCTGACTGTGACATTGTGCATTAGGGACAGAAAAATTTCGCTAATTCAAGACCTGCATGTTAGAACCAACTATCCAATGCATACTCAAGCTCCGACCATTTGTCAACTAGCTGCTACGCAGTGCGACAGCAGACAATGAATTAATATACGGGGCTTGAGTATGCATAGTACAATGGATTCTGGCCTGCAGGTTATTGAATTCACGAAAGTTTCCAGTCCCTAGCAATAATATAAAAAGTGCTTCCTTAATGAAAATATAATATACATTTTGAATAAGATATAAACATAATAAAATATTATGAAGAATTCCCCGTCTTTCATTGCCTCTGGAAACAGTATTCAGAGAGTAGACTCTTGTATAAGGAATATCTCTACCAAGTAACTAGCTGTACGTGGGTATTTATTCCTATGATCCTTTTGAAATTGTTTTGGCGTAGGACAATTTACATGATATTTTATAAAATTAATTAAAAGCAAGGCCTCGTAACTTACAATTTGTATTCTAATGACAATTGGCACAAACGACTTCGTAACTAATGACCCCGAATCCCAGTTACTCGCTAAATACATTGTTCAACACGGGTGGAGATATGCGAACTATTGACGATTCCATGTATGGTAACAAACCCACGATAAAATTTTACGCTACTTTCAGATATGAGAAATATTTAATTCAACACTGCAAACGATTCCATGTATGGTAACAAACCCACGATAAAATTTTACGCTACTTTCAGATATGAGAAATATTTAATTCAACACTGCAAACAATTTTGTAAAATTTACAAAGATTACTTTGAACTTTTAGAAATTCTTGTAAAAGTACAACAATTTTCGTTTGTAAAGTTACAAAGGTAAAATTTTTAACAGTACAAAGGAATTCTTTTTTGTACTAATACTTCTCGCGATGTATAGTTATTTTTCAAAAGTGACAAGGCAACACTTTGTAGTTTTAATGACTTTTGTAAATTTGCAATAACTATTCTTGCATAAATTTTTGTGTATAAAAGTACAAAGATTTTCTCTTTTTTACCATGACATGAAACATATTTTCATTAGTTATTTTTTGAGATGTACTGTTATACTTCAAATAAATGAAATTGATGAAAAATGATAAATAAAAATTTTCGTAATAGTTTGTAAACTGCCTCCTTCCGACAGTAGTCTTTTTGTATAAATTTGGGACGTTGTCATTCGTTTATTCCTAGGCAACAAAATAGTAACTTAAACCAGAAAACACCTTAAAAACAATTTTCTTGTGATTTCTTAATGTATCTTAAATATTTTGTTTTGTTTCATGCAGGCGTGACAAAGTTCTTCAAAGATATTTTATTTTGGAAATGCCATGGAACGTACGCATTTACGAATGTTCGATACACTGGTCACTTATTTATGGTACATACACATATAAATTGACATTTCCCCCACGTTTGTGTGTTACGTTACGGTTTAGGGGTTTGTGCAGTGATTTTGTCACTTAAAAACGATAGGGGAAAAAACAAAATTTAAAAAGCCTTTTCCGTAATTGAAATCCTCTATAGAGTTCTTTAGTACACCGTATTTTTCACGGTGCACCGTTTGCCTACAGTATCTAGGAGAAAGTTAAGGATAGTAGTAAAACCATTGTAAGAAACTTTTTCTTTCCAATGCAATTTCCTGACACGGAAGAGAAAGTCAGATTGATCTTAGTAGCGAAATGAAAACTATTAGTGTCAAATAACTCTCTTAAAAAAAGTACAAGGTATTTTTTACTCAACTTTGTGCAAGAAGTGTTGTCAACAACAACATTTGTCGACAAACCACCGTAATACTTCTAGTAATGCACCTAGTTGATTCCTGAATATAGAGCAAATATTATGTTGGTTCGCAAGACATAGGAAACATAAGTTGGGGAAGATTCTGAATGCGTTAGCTTTCCACGCAGTGTAATTTACGAGGGAAATATTGCTTCCTGACTAAAAATATGGAAAATTAATTATGAATTCGAGCTTTAGAGTGTTTTGTGAGTTTGAAAATATTTATTAGTATATGGTTTATAGGGTATTAAAAAAACAGCCTTAAAGATCTTCCATAAAAATGTGTGCAACACCAATGTGAATAAAATGTCAGTGCTGACGTATATGTAGGGTCGATAGGAGACTGCAATCCCACTTAACTATGTACATACATATGTATGTCTTAAACGTACGCGTTTACATACCATTCATCCGATTACGATGTAACTTTGGTGAATTGTTCGTGCGCCTGCTAAGGTTTCTGGCAGAAAAAAATATATGTAGGGAGAGAGAGAGGACCACAGGCTGGACAAAACGGGGCAGGGGGTTGGAATATGGTGCCAAAAAATGTAATGAAATGTGTTGCTAAAATGGTTATTATTTTCTCATACCATAATATTGAACCGTTTAGAATTTTCAAAAATTGGTACGTTAGAAATGGTTTTTAAAATATATCGAAATTATATAAAATATATCTTTATTTATAACTCTAAATATTATCAGTATTAATATAATTTTATATAATATTTGAAGAACCAAAACTCCTATATTTGTTCCTACTATTTAAGTACAAGGCATAAAAAACCGGAAATAGAAATGCATATTTTTATTAATTACTGAACGTAATTTGGAGAACTTATACTGAGCTTTGTAGGACGCGAAAAGCATTAAATTGAAAACCACGTGAAAGAAGTGGCGGGCAATAACTTGTGTTATGTACATATTAATCCTGTGTCTTGCCTGAGCTCTGGAATTGACAGTATCCTAAAGATGACTTTCTTCTGGACTATATATGTAGATGTGCTTCAGCGAGTTGCAATTTTACCTTCTTGAAGACACAATTTTATTTAACATGCATTATATTTGTATCACTTACAAAAATATCGCGTGTTTTTTCCTTATAAGTTAAAAAATCTAGTGCGTTTTCAAGAAACACAATTTCTAGGCCCCTCAAAATGACTGTACATAAACGAACAACTGACATTTACCGACCTGACATAGTTTTGATTTTATTACCTTTGGTGTACCGTGAATGATTGAGAATGTTTAGTCATGCAAATATATATTCACAAATTCATAGTTTGTTAACAACATAAGATACAAAAAAAGTTTATTGTACAGAAATGAAGCTTTCGGCGATTGCACTCAGGAAAAAATGTACATAGTCGCTCCATTCAGTATCGTGAATACAAGGCGGGCTTGATATAAATGTACGGGAGGACATTTATTTTTGGTTCGTACTGTAAGAAAATACGAACTGGATTCGAAACATACGCTGATGTAATCATGCATTGATTTTTACACTAGAATTCCCTTAATTAAAATTATATGGTCATGGATTGAAGGTTCGTAGGAAAAGCGACACATCATTTCATGTGCCGGCCAGACACACCCTAAGAGCCCCATCAATTTTATCCATCACACACTCAAAAGCCACATACCTTAGTAGCCACCTAGACTAGGAGTGAAGAATAGGTATTCCAACTTTTGTTCAGTCACATGTTTAACGCAAACGCTTAAGTGCGTTTGCTGGTATGTCTTAATTAAATGTGCTGTTAAAAGTACAATTTAGATGCAGAATTCTTCCCTTTATAAAAAATAAGCTTTCTAATACTCTGGTTCATTGATTGTAAGAATTCTTCGTTCGAAAAATGCTTCACTTCGTGGTCTTTACTTGAGAAAACTTAGCAGCTAAGCGCTTCACTTCCCCAGCCAAGTTGGTGCACTGTCCATGAAAACCACTCAAATTATTTTCTGGTGCATTAAGTGATATGTTTCTGTTGTGCTTCGTATTACTTTTTACAACATTCCTCACTAAGTCAAGCTCTCATGCAACAATCAATCGGATGAAGAAATCTTTCAGCGCTAACACTTGCAAACGGGTGATAATGCCCGTCAGGTATGTGAGCTTTACATCAGCGAGATCATTCGAGACGGTGAGACTCAAAACTTGCTACAAGGACAGAGGCTGGGAGAGGAGTGGGCCATGGCCTTTGTTAAGGAACCATTACAGCATTCACCTGGAGCGATTTCGGGAAACCATGGAAAACTGAAATCAGAATGGCCGCAGACGGGGATCTAACCCGGGTCCTTTCGAATGCGAGTCAAAGTGTTACCGTTTCACCACCTCTCTCGGCGAGAATACCGGTACAGATCGTATTATTCGCTGTATAACGTAGGGTAAACCTACGCTAATTTGTGATACCAATATCAACGAAATGTTATGTGTAGTACTTATTGTGGTGGTAAATTATCTGCTGGCTACAAATTACTTTATTTCCTGCACAAGAAATTACTTCAGCCTAAGCAAACCAAGTCTGTACTACCAAACACACTGATGGCTGAAATGTGATTCATTACGATGTATGGTCGATTTCCTGATTCATAGTTTTGTGATAGGCCAAAACCTGACTTTGTGGTTAAAAACTTGAACGTATAGTAAATAAAATATGCTCTGTTGTTCTAGAATACAAAGAGTATGTCCATAGAACTGACGCCACGATGGACGTGCACAAATATCGTCGGCTGCGAGCCAGGGAAGTTGGTCAGTTTCTTTCCTCACCCTCTCCAAACTTTTTAGTCACACTTCGAGATGTATAGCTCCGTTGGGTCCAGCACAAAAAAAAAACTGAATACGCTCTGTTCTTAAAGCCAGAGTCCTTTAAAAAATATCCATGGACGCTGCAACGTTTCCTGCAACCCCCTCCCCCCTTATTTTATCTCTCTCCACCCTTCATATCCTCTCGACGCTCCAGTGAAGCTGTGGGGAGCCACACACACTGTGAATGACAGCCAATCAGGAATAGTATAAATAAAGACAATAAAAACTACGTTAATATAAAATGAAAAGGTTATTGTAATGTGTATTAAAGTTGCCATATGTAATTTGAGTAAGTTATGTGATTTGTAAATATATTCTGAAAACTAAATTTTCAAATTAAATGGTTGGCGGTCAGCAGTCGCGGACTTGTAACAAGAAAGGGGTGTGGCCTGAGTGATGTAATCGTGGCTGTGATTGGGCGGTTAGAGACGCGGATAAAGCAGAAGACGGTCCACGTGCGCGAGAGACTTTTATTCTGTGTTGTAACTAACTTGGACTCTCTCGCGCGAAGCCGCGAGGAGGGTTGACGCGCGTTAAGATAGCTGTGAGTTTGGTTGTAATAAGTGTTCTTAAAAGGCAAAAATTCTAAATTTTAAATTTGTACGACATAGTATTAGTTTTGTTGACGTTACTTGTGACTATATTTTCTGTTGTGAAAGCTGTTAGCTCTCATATTCTTCCCATAATGGCATGCCAAATTAAAATTTTGGATTACGGAAGCATGCACGTAACAAAACTCAACAGACTTACTCTAATAAAATAACTAAAACTAAAATTTTATACAATGGGTCATATGTTAACAGATTTTAAAACAAACTAAAATACTTTTCACTTAAAAGATTATTTTATAAAGAACAAAGTGCTTCCGTTGTGTGTTAAAATTCCCCAGAATTTATAAATTCGATGTTCAATTATTTGATTTGAGTAGTGCAGTTAGTTTTCGTTTTTTGTATGTTCCCGTAACATACGAATATTGACTTTGGGATGCCACTGTGGGAAGAGTTTGACCGCAAAAAAAAAAAAATTACAATTGGAAAATGTAGTCATAAGTAACGTCTACAAAACCAACGATACATCGTACAAATATAAAATTGTGCATTTCTGCCACTTGAACGCCCGTGCGGGGTTCGTAACACGTATTGCTACAATATACATGACAATAAACAATACAGACCTGTACTAACGTGTAAATAATGCCACAGAAGTGCAGCCCCGTTAAAAATACAGTAGTTATTGAAAGTTTAATTTAAAAAATTGGGTTACATGTTGACCTTACATTTAGAAAATTAAGTATAAAATCAACACTGTTATTAGTTAATAGCAGACTTTGTTTCAAGTGAATTGACAGTTTCATAAAAATTTATCCTCTGGGTTGTTGGCATTCCGCACCGCCCCCCCCCCCCCTTTTCTCAACACCCTGTGCTCCGTAACCACTCGATACACAATACTTAAACATGAGTAGAAGCTGCATTTATTTAGGATTAACATAATTTTATATTAAATTAATTGTAACATACTGTCAATTTTTAAATGCACAAACAAATAAACACCGTAGCCTATTCACCACTGTAGAGTAAGACGGAAAAAATAAGATTTATTTTCAAAACCAAAGACATTATCAAATATAACAGTTTCACATGAAATAACTGAAGGCAGTGGAGAGCTCCCGATTAATAACATCGTTGTTTTCAGCAGGCAGTCATCTTTCTTGCAACACTTTCAATAACAGTACGTTCACTACTTCCATAGCAAGCATCATAACCTCAGTTAGGCCTTTTGTTTTTTTATTTGACACCTTGATAGGTGCTTACATGATGTTTAAAGTACTAGATAGCGAAATATAGTCTGCCCATCAAGCATGCATAGTAACATGAGTTTACTTTCACTATGTACCTAATTAACAATATTCATAACTTTATCAAACGATGGTAACACAGACATTAATGTATCAAACTGTGTTGCTGGTGTAGCCTGCGAAAGCTTCAATTGAACGAAAATGTGCACCAGAGGCGGCTATACTAAGTAACCTGCCAGAGTAAGGTACAATGAAAATATATTTTGTGGCAGCTACAAAATATTTTGTTGGTATTCGCCCTGCATTTATTTTTGTGGTAACCACTAAAACATTTTGCTATCAACACTAAAATATTGTGGGCACTAACGAAATATCTTGTGTCAACTACAAAATATCTTTGCAGAGAAGACTTCCAACAAAATGTATATTTCTGTGTAGGTTGCTTTAGCCACATTTGATCACCGAAATATGTCTAAAAGCCTACAAGCAATTCATAGTTTCGCTTCTTATTTGAAGTTAGTGATTACTTGTCGGCTATTTAGGGCACTTGTCTTCCTCCCATACCTGGCTGGAGCAAATATAACAATCCATGTTTTAAAATTTGTTAGATGTAGCTCAGTAATTATCGAAGCTATATATATGACACCAATGACTTAGCTTTTCTCCTTGAAACAGCCCGTCTTGCTGCAGGAAATATTAAACGATTTTTCTATGCCCTGAAACACTGAACAATAAGCGTTATAATTAAAAAACACATTAAAAAACAGGCAAGCTTACTCATACTTTTTTTTACAAATTGTTTTTTCCCGTAGTAATATCGTATTCTTCTCAATGCCCGAAATAATTTCTTCTCGAAAGTAATATCATATTCACACCAGGGCTGCTAGATAGACAGCTGGCCTAAGGGTGCCACTTACCACACCTTCTAAATAAAATTGCAGTGTATACATAAATACGCTTTTTTACGAACCTATTCCACATGTACACATTGTGCCAATGTAGGAAAATAAATCACACGTCGTACGGAATGTAATTGTTCAGACATCAAGTCCATTAAAACCACTGTTTCTCAGACCTCCAATATAACTTTCAGACTACCGTTCTTCAAAATGAACTTACCGGATGTATGTGAAACATAGATAGATACGAGAACTGACCTTTGTAACACACGTTCCAACAATAACATTTCATGGTCACAGCTTAAAGTATGGATCGGCAGGAATCTGGCACATTAGTTCAGCGATTGGCTTGTTGCGAAGCAGCATTTGTTGCGTGCTTTAACCTTCTAAGGCAGTGTCGGAATTCAAGTATGTGCTTTCGTAGATGAAGCATTGAGTATATTACTCATCCTTTCCTACATACCTAACGAATTCAGGCAAAAGCGTCTTCTTTTTCTGGTAAGAAGTGACATAGGTTAAGTATGCCAGCTGTTTGTAAATGTAAACAAATATTTTCGTGCCAGTATTTGAATGCATTTTTGACATGGAATGAAAGTTTATGTAGGTAATCCTCGGAGGATATAACCAAAGACATAATACGCAAATAAATAAGTGCAGTCTGGCATAAGGAAATCTGTGATGGGATATACTTACAGTCAACGTAGCCGTCCGAAATAATAATGCCTGTACGTAACCTATAAACTGAAGTTGTAGCTTTTTAAAATGGCGGCCGCACGAAAACTACAAGGATACGAGAAGTACACACATTCGTTTCCTTGTACGTCCTTGATCAGTTGCATCTTTTTCTTTCAATTCTGACTGTCCTTGTGATGTCATTTCCGGAGACAAGTACGTTCAAGTAAGTGCTTCAAGCGAATTCTGGTAAGGCTTAAGCCTCTTACACGCAGGCAGGCGGCGCTCTTAAGGCAAGGCCAGGTAGTTTTACAGTTATTTAGAAAATATTCTTTTCAAACAGCAAAATTTTAACATTTGTGAATCCCTACATTATTGTCACAAATATATCACAATTTGTACCTAACGTTTTGGCAGCAATATATATCATAGTTTTTCAGATTTTTACACCCAAAGTATAATTATACTGTTGTCATGAAAGTAAGCAAAAATAAAAATAAAATCCGAACGAATGGTACATTGTTTTGCAAAATGCCTATATAGAATTTTGCGTCGTATAACTGCTTTTAGGCTTGAATTTTTCAAAATATTCCATTGAAAAAGTTTCTAGTTTTTTTTTGCACCAACGTATAAAAGCTACGTAGCATGTCCTCAAGCTTAAATTTTGCCTGCCCTGGCTAACTAACCTCGTGGCATAATATAACCGCCTAGTATTGCAATGTCCGAGTCTAAAACATAATAAACATGGAAAGAAAATACAGTTTCGTTGTGAAATGTGCCATTGTGCTACCACTCGAGTTTACAATGTTGCTTGGCATACGGTTACCTGTGCAAAAGAAAGTTATTAATAAATACGCGGTAGGCTGCAAGAAGTAGTTTATGTACATGAAGGCCGGCTAAATTCCAGTGATTAGCAGTGCCACTAGACAGACCGACAACACCATGCTAAGGAACATAGAAAATGGCAACACCTGTCACTGGCGTAACATGCGGTTTACTGATGTCTCTTGCTTCTATTTTCCACAGTGTGATGGACGTGTGCGTGTGCAATGTTGCCTTGCTTAACGCCACAGCTCACAAGTTAATTGTCCTAGAAACTAGCAGATATGGCACGGTTTCTGTAAAACTGTAGTTCTTGCGTCCGCCTCAAGCTTTTAATTCGAGTGTTCATGTTATATAGGCTATGTGTGTGTATGTACATATTTATTTTAATATATTACCTTTATTTACGACCAGAATTAATGGATAACCGGCATGTTCTTTGACTGCATATAGTAAGCGTTAATGTTTAGCATTTCCAGAAAACACATAAACAAAAGATAGATTTAGCGGCTAGAAGTAGTATATTTTACCCTTTATTATTTGAAGTTGTACATGTATGTATATATATATATATATGTATATATATATATATATATATAATTCTTAATTTCTCAATTTTTCAAAATAAATTTTTTTATAAATGAGGTCTTATAGCCTACAGAATTGTTAGTCAGTGTGAATTATTTCAGTATTAGTGTTGTGCTGAAAACCGTGACTTTGACAAGGTGAGGACACGGTATACAGCAATATTCATCGTCATATTTTTATTATTATATTTGTACCAGATACATTTTTCTTATTTTAGACAAAAATTATGACTAAATTTTTAAATTACGAAATTTTTTATATCTCAAAGTTTCTGCGTAATGACCCGTAAACGCCAACATTTACATTCTCCTGTTTTATGTATGCCACTTAAACCAATTGTCATACCAAACTGTAAAAGTGCACACTGAATAACGAAGTTCTACGCTACAAAGTCTCCAAAGTAAAAAAAAAATTAAAATCTTTTAAGTTTTAATTTCAAATCATAGCAAAAATGTTTAATACAAAAACATTACTTTTTTTCTTCTATGTAGGAGACCTTGTAGCCTAGAACATTGCTATTCACTTTATTTTTTTTTTTTTTTCAGTTTGGAATGACAGTTGCTTTTAGTGGCGTACATAAAACTGTAAATTGCTGATTTTGACTTTTAAGAATCACTACGCAAAATCGCCGAGAGGTAAAAATTTCGTGTCACAATTAGTAAAATAAATGGTAAAATAAATGTAAAATATAATGTTGAAAATAGCTGTATACCGTGACCATAATACGCTAGTATTTTATAGATTAAAAAAATATTACATCAAGGGCTAAATTTAGTAACAATTTATGTCTAAAAATAAAGATACACATATCTGGTACAAATTAAAAAAAAATATATGAGAACGGTTGTCTTACGCGCCTGTGGGAGCTGCACGGACTGCGAAGGCGACTCCAGGACGTGTAGAGTCTTGTACGCGCTCCAGCTAATCCCCCACAACGTCGCCGGCCTGCGTGCCCCTAATCGCACCAGCTAGCTAGGGGCGTCTCTTCTCCTGCTAGCTTATAGACTGTCGCCGAACCTGACGTCATGATTAATCGACGCCCGGCGCCTCCCACCATTGTCTATCCTCGCACTTTTTATCTTCTTCCAGTCCCATTTTATCTTCCGACTCTCGCGGGAACTGAGGCGGGGAAAAAAATATTCTTCATTTGGTCTGTTCGTGTGCACGACGATCCTGAATCAAGATGTGCTACACTGCTAAACTAGGATGTAGGCTACTCATCCCGTCTGTCTTAAGGTGTGTTCGAGTGCGAGATAGTAAAAATTATATATTTTCATGAAATAGTGGTATTTTTGTAGACCATATTTGTGAATACAGTTCCTCTTACTTCAAACAATATTATCTCGCATAGCTTTCTCATAATGGTAAGTCAGAGTTAAAATTTGCGTGTTACACCCATTAACTTTCTTGAGTGAAATGAAGTGCCATGGGCTATGTAAAAAACACTTATAACAAAATTCCTGGTGATGAATTTTGGAATTTTAAAAAATTGTTGAATTTTTAACATATTTTCTTTTTTCCTTTAAAAGGTCTTGTGTTTCTAAATGTTTTATTACGTAGATCATAGGCCGCGGTGGCAGAATGGTCAGACCAATCACCTCCCACCAAGGCGATCCGGTTTCGATTCCTGGCGGTGTCGGTCCCCGTATTATCGCACGTGGGAATCGTGCCGTACGATGGCGCTGGTTGGCGGTTTTCTCGGAGATCTCCAGTATCACCGCCCTTCATTCCGACGCTGCTCCATACTCACCTCATGTCACCCCTCACCTGCGCTAAAGACCTCCATGTTGAGCGCTGACCAAAACATCTCTTTCAAGTAGCGTATGGGATTCTAGTTATCAGTAAATTATTTAATTTGAGTAAGTCAATTGGTTTTCACTATTTGAATGACAGTGTGACATGCCAATTTTGATTCTGACTCACTGTTATGACAAAACTATGAGAGTTAAAATTGTTTTGTAAAAGGAAACTGTACTTTCATGAATAGTCTACAAAACTACCACTATTTCATAAAAATACTTAATTATAAATTTGTCGCACTTGAACATCCTTAAGGAGGCCGCCTGTGTGAACGTTTTTACGCGTTCGAGGCCTAGAAGTGCGGAAGCGATAAGGACGACACAGCACGCACATCGCGTGTCTCCCTAGCCTCTATGCTCAAGTCACTGAATTGGCGTGCTGTCGTCTCGTAGATAATTCGCATGTATGGATGACATTTTCAGTGGAGACCCTATAATTTTATGACGCATTATTAAAATTAAACGTGTATTGTGCTCACCCCTGCCTTTTAAAATATTAAGCGCCGAGACTTACATACCTAAAAATGACCGCAAAAACTCCCAATTTCACCATTTATGGCCACTAGGAAAAATGCTTTAATGTTTGTTGGTGGAGTTGAAATGTGTATAAAAACGTGTAATGTTCCTTGAATGCTATTCCTAAGTAGACGTCTCTCATGTACGACGAGCAGTTGTGGAGTTATCTGTTCACGGCCGAAGCTCTGCACACCGCTCTCTGGTATGGGTAGACAGCCAACTTAAAAGGTGGCTTGTGTTAAATATGTCTATTGTGTTCTATTAAACTAGCGGTTGCCACGACTTCGTTCGCCTGGTATTCAGTTAATGCGGCAATATGTTTGCAAGGTCGCTGCATGCGTTGCAATGCCACTCAAAGGATGAATGTGTTTGTGTTTTACTTCTGTTTAATGAAGTGCATTTGGATATTTTTTTTTATTTTAAGTCTTTTACGTGCACTAATAAATCATGTTATCTGACTCATGAACATACCACAATCGTACGGAATTTCGCCACTCATATCCACCCTTAGATTCTTCGATCAGTGTTTATGGAAAAAGATTAGCCAGAGGGTGTTTTACTAAGGCGACTTTTGTTTTGTTTATTGAACGTTATTTCACAGACATGCCTCAAACAACGATACAGCTATGTGGTTACGAAATGCCATACGATCGCAATCCCGCACAGGCCTACCCCATTTTACTACTAAGGTGTTTGATTAGCACAAATTTCATGCCTTCAGGAAACCGGGCTTCTCATTTTCCAAGACGTATCCGAATATTTTTACTATGTCTCCATCGGTTTTCGATAGTTTTATTACATTCGATTCAGCACATCCAATTTTCATGTGGTCGTTACTTCCGTAGTTTGCTTTCACGGCCAAACTGTTATATGTGAACACTACCTTGTTTTTGTAACGAAGTTTGTCGGTAGGATTCAAACTCCAACTGTAGATACTGCATTTGTACCACGTTGCTAAATTCTGATTTATCGATAATTTACGCACATACCATTTTTAAGAAATTTTTAAAGACTGTAACAGTATAAATATGAACGCAGAATATACAAGCAACATAAAAGTAATTTTTCTTACTAATAAATTTATACCGAATTTTATGAAATTCTGAAAAGTCATCCTTCAGATATCTTGTGTGAACAAAATAATGTTCAAGTAACAGCCATTTTGATATAATAAAAATGGCTTGAACAAAATATACAAAAGTCGAATAATCTAAATGAGTACTAGGGTCAATATGTGTAACAAATTTTGTAAAATTGTGGTAAAAGGATTCCTATGATATCTCGCGTGATCAAAATTTGTTCAAGTAGCCTCCATTTTAATAAGACAATGGCAAAATTAACATAATAAAGTGATATCTCCTTAATAATCACTACGTGTGTACCGGGTTTCATGAAATTTCGAATAATGTTTCCACAAAAATTTCGTCCGTTCAGAAATATTAAAATCCCCAGTAGCAACCAACGTTGCCGACGTTGAAAATTGGTTGGAACCGTTTGCATTACGTTGTGTTGGAAAATACACGTAAATGCAACGTTGGCGCCTCGTAATACTCCATCAAAAATTTTCCAAAAATTATTATTACAATTGCGATGAATTAGCAACATTTTGAAAATAGTTATATTAAATCAGAAAAATGTCTGAACATATGTTAAGATTAATATTTTGTTATTTTTAATTCGTAAGTTGAATGTTGGCAACAAGTTAATAAACATACAATTGGGGTTTGGTCTGTATAATTACATTGGGCCAATGTTGCAACATTTTACTAGAATAATTCATAATCACGTTTCGAACACAGAAAATAAACTATCATTCAAGTTCTTTGAATAATAAAGTTTATTTAATTATAAAATTATTATTAAAGGAAATTTTTGTTTTGTCTGTTGCATGTTGGGACAATGTTGAAAATTCAACCGATGGCTAATAAGTTGTTGCCAGAAAGTTGGCTCAGCGTTGTGTAACGCACATTATGCCCACCGCAAAAAACTCTTTTGTATATAGGTTGGCTGAACGTTGGTAACAAGATGGTTACCATAGCGCTGGTGTTAGGTTGTTCAAACAACACATTTGTTTTATCAAAATTTCCAAATACTATATCAATGAGCACGCATTCCAATACGGTGCAGCACACAGTAAGTAATCCCTGGCGGCCTACTTTGTAGGCAATAGCGCTTCTCTGCTAAATAAAACATTTAATGATTTCCCTAAGTGGATGAGCGTTAGCCAGTGTTTGCAAGATACATCAGTTTTCCTCAATTACCCGCCATTTAATTATGTCTGTTCAAAAGAAGCAAAATTTTACTGTCCCATACAGTTTTCAAAGAAATAAGGCTATTTCTACCACTTTTCAACGTGACAAATCTTTCACGTTATTATTGCTTCCGGTAAAACTGTTCGGTAACCAGAAATTTGTTTTCGTCAAGCGAGTAGTTTCTTAAATATTACAACAATTCGTAATATTTTCTCAAACTTTGGAAGCATCTGAAGGATTTTCTATTTGCTCTGGACCATGGGTTCCCTGAATCAAACATTATATTTTCACGTCAGCAAACACCTGTTAAAGTTTGTCGGTTTGTTTTAGATACACGTTTCATATACACACATACACGCACACACTCATTTCAATAAAGTATTTGAGCGTAGACTTTTTCTGCACTCACATACATTCGCCCTCTCATTGATTCACACACAGTTCATAAGCAAACGCTGGCGTGGTTTGCAGGCTCACAGCTCCCCAGTTGTTCGTCCTTAGTGGGGCGCGAACATGATACGCGTGGTCAGAGAAGCTCCATCCATGTTTAACGGACGTTGACTGCAGCACATAACCCCTCTCGTGTTCTACCAAGGCGCCCAACGTGGCCAACACCAGCTCTTCCTACGACCCTTCAACCACTTGAACAAATGTGGTTAAGTAGGCCCACTCCGTGCCTCTTCGGTATCTCCAGAGTGCAGGCTGAGGGCTCTCCTTTCGTTAACCACTTATTCCGTCCTCTTTACTGGTACGTTTTTATATTACTACCCTTCGCCTGCAGTATGTGTAGGCATTGAGCCAGGTTTGAATTCAAACTGCCTTTGCTAATTTCGGGTGTAACTATTTCACCTAGAATTTCTGCGAAGCACGTAAGAAAATGTTTGCCTCTATACAAATTTAAAAATCACATCTCACCTTTTTACTCCTCATTTCTTGTATGTTCTTGACACACACTCACCGATTTATTGTAAAACCGTATTATAAAATGAATGTTTTAGCATTTAGTTCACATAAATGTATGGTAGTTAGAAACCCGAAAAAAATCGCGTTTTGATTTGGACACAAGTTTAATTTCAAATAACTAAAAGTTTTCGTCTCGTAAGCAACTAAGCTTCGACATTTTTTAAACAAACCAGGAAGGCGATAAGCCAATAATTAAGTAGCTAGTAATGCAGTGCCAACGACATTGTTATCACTGTCTCTGCTAGCAGCCACTGAGCCGCTGATGTCTGCCTGAGTACACAGATCAGTGAACCTGAATAAAATTACTACTCCTATATTATTCTATACGAAATACATTTGTGTCTCATACTTTAAATGTTAGTCTTTTATCGCATCTTTTTTAAATATGCTTTTTGTATCTGCAAATAGAACTGCACACTAGCGACTTAATTTATATGTCTTTGTGATAAAATATCAGAGTTTCAGTCCGCTCGCATTTGTAATGTTGCTTCTGTGAAGGTTGGAGTATACAATTTTTGCACTACACGAACATAATGTTAAATACTATTCTTATAATACTGGCATTTTAAAATATTTTATTTACTGTAGCATTCCTTGTACTGTTTAAGCATATATAAATCACGCGCATAAATTTTCTTCATAGCGAATCTTCGTTTAATAAATGATACTGAATATTTTGTACATTTCATATGTTATATCTTACGTATTTACAGTTCTGAGAGGTAACAAATTGTAGTAATGGTTCGAATTGTCATATTTCATACATACGTCATTTTTAACTTATGCAGCAATATCTTATTTTACATTTAACATTGAACCTTACAATTTAGTTAAGTATACTTAAAGCTGATAGAAGGTATTGTCATGTCTTCAACGACAATTCTCAAAATAGTAGCCAAAGTTTGTCGTGAACTCACGTATTCATACATAAGCACAAATTATACAAAAATACTAGCCCACCGCAGTTTGAATAATCTATGTTATTTGATATTAGGTGGATGATTAGCTGATTTAGTAAACGCTTTTATATTGGAAACAGAAATTATATCTAAATAATCAGTTAGTGTTGTTCCTCCATAAATCTCTCTATACCTTACGGACGTGCTGATTTATGGTGTTCGTATTTCTATGGTACGAAAAATAACACCACCTAAACGAGTATGTTAAGTGCAACATATTTAAAGAATATTTTAAGCGTACACTGAGAAGAAAAGTATGGAATATACGATCTCATGCCTGCCTATGGATGTGCATACACGTGCCTCTCAACCTTCTCTCAAAAAATTATATTTTAATCAATTTCTTCCAAATGTATAGTTACTAGTAAGGATTTCCGACTTGCATAGCATTTTACGTCGGCGGATGATTTTTTTAATGGAAGCAATGATAATATTTATACATTGGTTTCAAATAACACAAACCAGTGAACCTATTTTAAAAAATTTGTTATATACGCAGTAAAGCATACAAACACTGACTTTAAATAGATAACTGGTTTAGTAACTCTAAATACTTGAAAATATAACTTCTTAAGAAAATAAAGCCTTTGTGTCATATTCTTTAAGGCATTTTGCAACAAACTTGGCACTAAATAAAATTTTTATAATCTCATAAAACACACGCGATTTAATAACTGAGAAACATATGTTAAGAAGCGGTGATGTAAATACTTAAGTCTGTTTGCCTATATAAATTAAACAATCTTACTAATTTCTACCAAACGTTGAATACTAAAATTAATTACCGGATGGAATGTGTTATACGATGCCTTTTGGTCTACCACATTTCTTTCGAGAAATAACAGACTTATTCCCACCTAATTCGTTCACTAATAGAACTACAAATTAATTATAATGGCACGTTTCAGGTAAAAACTTTGGTTTGATAATATCCTGATAAAAATGTTACGCTTTGTACAACTATTGTGATAAAATTTTAAACCCCTGGAGTTCCAGACTGCATTTACACGTTACGTGATTCAGACCCAATATTTTGCAACCATTGTTACGCAGTGGTGCAAATAGCCAGTCCATATTCTTGAATTATGAATTTATGATATAACTTGACGCTATGGCGGTACCAAAGTGAAGAAAATGTCACACACGACGTATCAACTCTCTTGAATACACGTGCCCACAGACACAATCATGTAGAACTGGCCATTGAAAGTTAATTCTTAGTGAAATATATCTTAACTACGTGACATGATATACCGTACTTGAATTTTTTTAAGTATACATTATTTTTTAAAAGAAGTCTGTAACAAAAAACAAAAACAAGAATCTGTGAGTAGTAATTATAGCCGTGTGAAACAGTTAACCAGCCAGTGATTTACGTTGATAGAGTCTCTATCTAACTAACAAGCAAAGACCATCACGAATATTATTATGGTTTAAAGTTCAAGGTTTAGGTCACCTAAGATAAAGATCAAGGTCATTTAAAACCAACATGAACTACACTGAACCAAAACAACTGGTGTGATCAACTCATCAATGTTTGTTTCACGCAACATGTCCAGATACCATGTGGCCGATTCGTAGTTTTACTACAACCGATACCAACTGCAATGATCAAAACAGTTAAACATGTCGGATTAATTATAAAGTCTTCATTCAAAAACAAGTAAACGTTAGTAAATTTTTGAACAAAGTTCGTGTTTCAGTGTAAAAATTATGGCATGTATTACCATTAATCCTTCAAATAATGTAACTTATATGTAATTCAAAGCACTAATATTTGCAAGGAAAACTGAATATAGTCTTAGGTTATGGACAATGTACGTAACTTCGCACTCTTAACTTGGACCTATCAGTGTGCATTGTCCTCAACACACAGCTTAGGAAAAGGCAATCATAGCACGTAAAGAAATGTTTGCAGTAACAGTATATTTCTAGCGCGCAACTAACTACAGTGAGCGGCAGTGAGTGATTTGATTCAAAGTCGGTAATATATAAATGTTGCTGTTACCCAAACAAAGGCATCATTGTTTGAGATATTAATGATACGCACGTGTTTGGATTATGTGCATTGCTATAAGTTCAGATTAAGCTGTGTACAACCCACGACGTTAAGTATGATAATAAAATGTTATAAAATACCTGCTGATAAGTCATAAAATATTTTACGTCTATATTTTATTCATGCTTTCTGTGATGTGTTACAAATAGATTCAAATTCAAAGTGTTTTGTTATTATTAAAACACTTAGGGAGGAAATGCTTATTTTTAAACAATTGGTGTTTCTTAATGCGGGTATTTGTACGCGTATGTGTGTACGTATATGTCTGTAGGTATTCGTATGTGCACGCGCGTAATAAACGAACGACAAGATTACTACACTGTTTCAGTGTCAAACAGACTCATTCTATTTACAACGCGTAGAAAATGTCTCAGGACAGCGAAAGTTACTGGAGGATCTTCTCAGCTCTGTGGTTTCAACGGATAGCCGCGGCCGCATATGTCAGGTTTTCCACACCACATGTGCACAATATAATGGAAGATATTTTTATCTCCGGCCCGTCTTTCCTCAAATGAAACTACTTTCTAGACGTGTGGGTGTGACGACTGCAAAACGAGTTATGAAACAATTATAGCGTGGCACATACAGCGTGTGTAGAGTGGCGCTTTACAGCGGTTCTTAGGCCTACATTCCTCGTACTTGCAGCATGTGTTCTTATATTAGCAATCATACAAGTTAGTCATTTTAAATATTCCCAGCTGTACCATAATGCAATGACAAAACAGCCTGAAACGTTTCCTGAGAACGTCACTCTGTGAAACATTCAGCTCGAGAAACTATTATGGTGAAGTAAGGCCTTTATAATGGCAGCTTACAAAAGTATCAAAATCTAGGCAATATAACCCTGCTACGATACGAATGAATGAATGAATGTTACCACACAAAAAAAACAGCAAAGTATTTCAATGATTAAATATAAATTTTAGTGAAAAACATCAGAAAAATCATTTCACGATTTTTTTGTTTGTATAACTATTACAGTTGTTTTAACAGGTTATGCTGGAACTGAATTATTGAAAATAGCATTAATAGACATAATGCATGTGTGATTTAATCAGAAAAGTATTAAAGGATTTTCAAAAATTAAAACCAAACCAAGACAATTTTGACGTTGCGTGATACTACTGAATTAGATGAATTGAGAGATTTTAAAACATAAATACTAAAATTGTTATTAAAATAATATTAATAACAGTAAACATGACACCAAACAAGCGTATTGTGTCCTTATAATTTAAACAAATTTGTTCTTCGTCAAATAAAGAGCCTACCCGTTGTTACTGTCCAGGGGCTTAAAACAAAGTTCGCGCACCAAAACACATTGAAATAAAAAAAAAATATTACAAGTTAAATAGCAACGAAAGTAAGTTGAAATTTATTTTCAATCTGTCTGAAAAGTGATCATATCGACAATAATGTTTACAAACTACATGTGGCATATTAAAAAAAACTGCTATATCACTAAATTTAAGACACTGTTGAACCAATTTGCTTCACTTCAAGGAAAAGTCAAAAACGCCTTTTTTTGCTTACTATATTTAAAGGATCTGTCCCTTATATCAAAACAAAGAAGCGATATATTTTAACTTTGTGACCATTTCATAACAGCAGAACATGAGCATATGTTAATCAATAGTTAGAAAGTAAATAGTAAATGCTTGGGGGCTTTAGTTTCAACCGTTTTCTTCTACCTCTATATCGACGTCAATTGCTTTCGGTGGTTCGTTCTCTGCGTAAAAACCAAATAAAGAGCTAAAATAATGGGTCTGAAAACCATTAAATGTCTATAGTACACGTATTCATTGCTAATGATACAAGCGACGTTGTAAATGTTACAAGATTGCTCAGTGTGACTTTCCCTGGCTTCAGTGCATACTACGAGCCTGCGTTACATGCTTCGGTGTACTTTGTTGAAATTTCCTAGAGTGTATAGTTTTTTGGTCGAAACCATGTTGGATACGATCTCTAAGAACGTTGATATCAGTTACGGACGTTTCACACGTCAAAAACTTTCAATATCCCAAGAAGAAAAAAAATATGTATGCATTCATATTAAATAGCTATTTTACATCCTTTCCAGATGTTTGAGAACTGCTTCTACAGACTGCTTTATTTGAAATAATGTGAAAAGGAATCGATATTACTGGCATATAAACACAGCAGGGTTGTTAGTACACTTGATGTGCATGCCAGTTTCGCCCTAGTCGCTACCACACACCTCACATTTCGTTGTATTTAAATGCGACACTACAATAGGAGACAATGCAACGTGGCATACGTTAACATTTTGTTGGTTTCAGTGTTCACAATTATTCTATATTTGAACCTTACTTCACAATGTGAAAAACACGGGTTCGATTCCCGAATAAAAACATCCTGAATTATCAAATAGTTCCCTTCTAGAGGTTATGGCTGATTTTCTTCGTGTTCCAGATACATTGTCTCAGATTCTACATACCACACTGCAAACGTTGAAGTGAAGTATAATATTTACTTTTATTTTGCCTTAAAAATGTGTTCTTTATATTGAAGCAAACTACCACTTCTACCGAGGTTTACAACAGATTATACGTTCTTCTGCGTTATCTTCTTTTTTTTCGTTATGTCTGTCTTTACAAATTTACTTTGTTTATTGCTTTGACTACTCGTTTCGTTAAGGTTCTCTCATTAGTTCATTCTGTCTTATTTCCTGTGTGTTATCGACATGATTATTGGCAAAAAAAATGTTAGCTGTGTCTATTAAATTTACACACCTATGATTTCTTCTAATACTGAAGACAGACAATGTATAATCGTACACTTAAATAATTTATTCAGTTACATCCACATATTGCAAGAAAGGTTTTTAAAAAAAATATGTAGGTTCCTATAAAATTACAAATATACCGATAACTTTAGGATATCTAACAGAAATAGTCCCACGATTTAAATTATGGGGAAGGATTATCATATTGCGGCAAAGTGCACCAGGCACGATTTGATGTAAAATGATTTTGAAAATATCGTTAACTGGTAGCGTTTGTTCGTTATTCCTTACGATGCCCGTGGATTTAACCCCGCGTGTTATTAAAGCAAAGTGTCGTAGAAAGATTCTTACAGCGCAGGTGAATGATTGACGTACATTCAATACAGTTTACAATGAACATGACAAATTTTTCCAGTTTCTGATATTCTTTCAGGTGTGCCTCACAACAGTGGAATGTGTCGTTTCTCCGTAACTGCTCAGGAAATATTAGTGGCCAGGTGCGAAATGGTTACTGGCAACCCCTACTTTATGAACAAATAAAAAAAAGTAGGACATGTTGACAGTTATACATACAGGATGTGCGTAGTCCATGACGAAAGTTTCGCTAGTTAAGCCTTTTAAATATAAACGTTGTGGCTTCTGGCGATCGAGCGACTAGGGCAATTGGCCCTATTTACCCACTCCACCTATATTGGGTGACCCCCACCTCCGTCTTTGTGGGAGACACTGTTTCCTTACGGGTGCTGTCACCTCAGTTTTCAACGTCTTTTTTTATTTTTATATTTGTACCAAATGTTTTTTTCCTTATTTTAGACATAAATTGTGACTAAATCTTCCTCTTAGAAAATTGTTGTTTCTCTGATAGTTTTCGCGTAATGAGTCGTAAACGTCAAAATTTGCACTTTACGATTTTATGTACGCCACTAAAATCAACTGCCATACCAAACCGAAAAAATTCACAGTGTTTAATAATGTTGTAGTCTATGATTTGACATATATAAAACAAAAATAAATACATATTTATATTTTTAGAAAAAAATGTAAATTTTTAAGTTTTCATTTAAATATTCAGCATTTTTTATTAAATACAAAAACATTTTATTTTTTTGTTTTTATATGTATCATTTCATAGCCTACAACATTGTTATACACTGTGATTTTTTTTCGGTTTGGTATGTCAATTGGTTTTAGTGGCGTTCATAAAACCGTAAAGTGCAAATTTTGACGTTTACGACTCATTACGCGAAAACTATGAGAGATACAACAATTTTCGAAGAGGAAGATTTAGTCACAATTTATGTCTTAAATAAGAAAATATATCTGGTGCAAATATAAAATAAAAACTGAGGTGAACACCCTTAAGGGTGTTCACGAGGCAAAAATTCAAAATGTTATATTTGCTTGACATAGTGTTAGTTTTATAGACGTTATTTGTGACTACATTTTCCACTTGTAGAAATTTTTTAGCTCTCATAGTTTTCCCATAGCGGCATGTCAAAGTCAGAATTTGCAAGTTACAGTAACATAGGTTTAACAAAAACCAAGTAACTTACGCGAATGAAATAATTTACACTGAAATTACATGTAATGGACACTATGCTAAAAGATTTAAAAACCGAAAACAAAGTAATTTTGTCTTTTTTAAAAATGGTCACAAATGAGGTAAATTTTCGACATTTTCGGATTTTTTAAAAAAGTACAAAGGAATTCCATTCTGTGTTTTTGAATATTTTAGCATAGTGCCCATTATATCTAATTTTAGTGTAAATTATTTCATTCGCGTAAGTTACTTGGTTTTTGTTAAACCTATGTTCGTGTAACTTGCAAATTGTGACTTTGACATGCCGCTATGGGAAAACTATGAGAGCTAAAAAATTTCTACAAGTGGAAAATGTAGTCACAAGTAACGTCTATAAAACTAACAATATGCCAAGCAAATATAAAATTTTGAATTTTTGCCACGTGAACGCCCTTAACGGTGCCCATCCTAGCACATTGCGAAGTGTTTTCACGTGTGAAATTGTATGAATGATGTTGCTCCGAGTGTTCGTTACTGAAGCGTTCATCTGAAACAACGCATCTGTACTCCATTTGTGCATATTCTTACACACTTTACTCGTAGTAAAATTAATATTTGAGCGTCTGAGGAAGTATAGACAGTGTTAGTTATTGAGATCTCGTGCTCCTGATTTAAAAGGAAACTCGCATTGAAAATCGTGTATCAATTGTCAAACTTTCCTAACTACCTTCTTTTACTAGTTGTCACTTTGCGATAGTACAAAGTAAATTTTTCAATAATTTTTTACTAACCAACTGTCGGAAATATTTTCAGTGACAATATTTTCTTTTACTTAAAACATATTGTTTTATAATGAAGAGATCCAAGCCGTATCTGGCATATTTTAAATTAGTATTATAACTTTTAATGTCTTATTTAAAAATATATTCCACAGCGTAAGAGTGAATTTAATGCGATTTCGGCTGTACGTGCAAATCATAGTGGCGTGCAGAATTTTTTTCCATTCGAACGAGTAATTATAATAATTTAAGGGTAATTTTTTTATAAAATTTACTAGCGACTGGTATGTAGAAATTTCTATGATCTAAAATAGTTTACCAGCTTTAACTTGTATTATTACGAGAATATGGTAATTATTTCCTTCGTTTAGCCTTTAAACATATGTCTACTTTAGGATTATCTAATTAAGAGGTAACCACTTTTTTTATCTTTTGATCTTAGATAGGATTTTCAAATTATTTCGAGCCCCATAACACACATGTTTGTTCAGAATTAATGTATTTATTGTTTATGAAATACTACTTTTGAAGTCAAATTTTATTATTATTCGGCATACGTAAAGCTGCAAAACATAGTTTTAATGAGTTTGTCACCACAACATTTCTGACGATATTACAATATATATCCTAGTAGTTATTAATAGAGTTAGGTCCATAATTTCAAATGCATGAAATGTTTTAAAATTTCAGTGAGAACACTAACATGGAAAAATGTTGAGCAAAATCAGTTGTATTTGTTTATTCTTTAATAAATGTGCAATTATAATTTGGTATGCGCAGGCTGTATAAAATGTCTCTTCGAGCAAGATATAATGCTTGGGACACCAGTGGTATGTCACTGGTGTAAATTGCGACAAAAATGGCATAAACAAAATCGGGCAATATTCGTGATTATTCTAACAAACAGATATTTGAGTAAGAAAACCTTTCTTTAAGGACGAAAAGAACTAACAAAATGTACATTATCAAAACCGTTGTGCAACAGGGTTGTTGGCAGGTAGGGCAAAAGTTGCCGAGAACTGTACTCTCCTGAGAATGGACCGCCATATAGCAATGACCATGAAATATCTACTGACAACTTACTCTGTTGTGACCTGTCAGTAATAAGCGGCACCTGCATACCAGCGTTGTCAGTGGCCGTAGCGTCAACTAGCGCACGAACATATATTGCTATTTGCAATGGATTGTGTCCAAGCAACTAAATCCAGTCATGCGCTTACATTGCAGAGTTCTTTCAAAGATCATACCACTGCTCATGTGGGATGGATGTTTACCATAACCACACACAACAAACGGGAGAAAAATAGATCCACTCTGACTGGCCGAACGTAGTCTCTGGTAGGGTCACAGTCTCATACAATAAGAGGGCACTTACACAGCGCATAGTACGCAACGGCATGAAGATACTACTAAGCCTCTGTATCATAAAGTGCGACAAATATAGCCTTGTGGGATAACACTGACCCACTAAAATGTTAGTTTTTGTGTCGTTACGAGAAAAAAATTTCAAACTTTAACTGGATGGATCAAAGTTAATTTTTGATGTATTCGGCTCTAGTTATCTATTTGTTCATTAAATAATCGCAAATCTAATAAGGTTCAAAGTTAACCTAGTCCACGGTAGCTGAGATGTTCTGCTACCCTGACGAAAACAATCAGTATTAGATCCGACTAACGCTGTGAGCACATCGTATAAACGTGCCTAACACAACCAAGTTACCTGCATAATACGCGTTATTATTCGGTGACAGACAAAACTCCACTGCCCTGTACATACCAGAGTACAACCTGTGATTACATTGGCCACGAGACTGTTCAGTGATGTCAGTTACGTGTGTGACCCGCGCTATACAGGTGGATGGTCACTCTACCGCGGTACTTTTAATTACTGGACAGACCGCTTTCCGTGGCAGACAAAACTCCACTGCCCTGTACATACCAGAGTACAACCTGTGATTACATTGGCCACGAGACTGTTCAGTGATGTCAGTTACGTGTGTGAC